>CAUYPK010161074.1:0-61909 GCA_963574355.1 Loris lydekkerianus | reverse complement strand
AGATGAAGGAGGGAAGGGGTGTGGGGGATAAAGGAGGGAAGGGGTGTGGGGGATGAAGGAGGGAAGCGGTGGGGGGATGAAGGAGGGAAGGGGTGGGGGGATGAAGGAGGGAAGGGGCGGGGGAGACGAAGGAGGGAAGGGGCGGGGGGATGAAGGAAGGGCGGGGGGGATGAAGGAAGGAAGGGGGGGATGAAGGAGGGAGGGGCTGGGGGATGAAGGAGGGAGGGGCTCGGGAGCCGGGCTGTGGGGCTGGGTGGGGGCTGTGGGGCTGGGTGGGGGCTGCCCTGGGCATGCAGGTGGACCTGTTCCACAGCTTCCCCAAATGCCAGATGAAAGACTAGGGACTAGGGCTGTGACCTCGTCTCGTGAAAGGTCTCAAGGG
Organism: Loris lydekkerianus; assembly: GCA_963574355.1. Classification (NCBI taxonomy): domain Eukaryota; kingdom Metazoa; phylum Chordata; class Mammalia; order Primates; family Lorisidae; genus Loris; species Loris lydekkerianus. Next base: position 61,527 of record CAUYPK010161074.1, on the reverse strand, counting down.
AGTGGGTGATTGCTGAGGACACCCACGATCTGCCTACACTTTGGAGGATCAGAGGACCCGGGATACAGAGGGAGCAGGGGCACACATCAAAGATGAGAGGCTATGAGTGAGATGGACAGGTGAGAGCGGCTGTCCACCTAGCACACTGCTCTAGCAGAACCCCCCAGGGCAGACTGTGAGGTTTTAGACGCCAAGAACATGAGTTTGGATGAGGGCAATTGAGACACTGTGACAGAGTAACCAGATCTAAAATGAGTCTTCTGGCAGCTGTCAATAGCCTGCAGGGCAAGGCTGGTGGTGGGGGGACCAAGGAGAAGGCCCCTCCGGTGGCCTGTGTTGGGGCTGACCCAGGGCTGTGTGCTGGCAGAGGGGCATGGATGAGCTGTTACAGGATGCAGATGTGACTGTTCAGCGACCAGTGAGTGTGGGCCAGGGAGGGATGCAGGCTGTGTCCCTAGCTTTGCCCACGTCCCTGTCTCAGCCCTATTATGGCACAGCTGGTCTACTAGATGGAGCATCTGTATGCAGGAGGCAGAACTCAGGAGTGGGGAGGGAGCAGCCCTCACTCCCTGGGAAGCTGGGAGAGCCATGAGCTGAGAGGACTGCTGAGCCCCCGGCCTCCTCAGGGTGGCTCCAGGCTGCCAACTCTCTCAGCAGGGCCTCAGAGGAAAAGCCTCGATTTGTAGCTTCAGAGAACCCACAATACAGCGGGAGCAGGGACTTCACTGCACAGAGCGGAACCACATGGTGCTCCCTCTGTGAAGGGCGTGTGGCCTTCCTGCTACTGACCACAATGATGCCAGCTCTGAGCAGTGTGACGGGAGCATCCGGGCCAGGCGTGGTGCTCACACCTGCAACTCCAGCTCTCTAGGAGGCTGAGCCAGGGGGCTCCCTTGAGCTCAGGAGTTCGAGGCCAGCCTGAGCAAGAGTGAGATTTCTGCCTCTACTAGCCAGTGTTGTGGCGGGGGCCTGTAGTCCCAGCTACCCGGGAGGCAGAGGCAAGAGGATTGCTTCAGCCCAGGAGTTTGAGGTTGCTGTGAGCTATGATGCCATAGCACACTACCCAGGGTGACAGTGTTGAGACTCTGTCCCAAAAAACAAACAAAAAAAGCTTCTAAAATGCTTATTATCTGAGATACATCAAATTTTCAGGTTCCCCCCAATGGTAACATTTCGCAAAGCTATATAGCACAATATCACACTGACAGATACTGACGTTGATACAGTCCACTGATCTATTTTCCCAGTTTTACCTGTATTTGTGTGTTATGTGTAATTTGGGGGGAGACTTTAAAGAAAGGAAGCAGTGGCCCTGAGTGTGTGTGGTGTTAGGTCACCGATCCTGGAGGCCCTGGGTGTGAGTTTCTCCCCCAAACCTCCTTGGTGTCAGCTGGGCCTCCGAGCAGTGGCTGCACAGTGGTGGTGGAGGGCGGGGTGCTGCGTGCATGCCTGTATCCTCCTGGTGCAGGAAGCAGTGCACGCACACTTGCTGGGGCTCACTGGTTGCTCGTTAATGCCAAACCTTGACAGCTATAGAGTTGGGGGAGCCAGAGACATGAACATCTTGGCTAACCCAGCTCTGAGATGCATTTTCTCTGAATCCCAACCCTGCACCTCATCCTCTGCAGGAGGCAAGTCCAGTAGGCAAGTCCAGAGCTGACACTGGCCGTTGTGCAGGCCATGCACCGGGAACCCCTGGGGGCACCACTCACATGCAACTGTCCCAGGTTTTAAGGTTGTCACGACAAATTTCCAGTACATGTTAGCACAGCCTCCCGAGAAGGTATAACCTCTTTGCACTTTACATCAAGCCTCTGTTGGCTATAGCAGTGGGGCTGGCAAGTCCCAAGAAAGGGGTGAGGAGCGCAAGAGCAAAAGGATAGTGGGGCACGGTCTGCAGACTGTGCTCCCCTCCCTGTGCGAATTTGCTGCAGGAAGGAGAGAGCAGCCTAGCATCTTCCTGAACATGTGGGGTCACTGCACAGGAGCAAGCCACCCAGAGCCTGACAGAAGCCTCAGACAGGACCTGCGGAGCCAGACGCAGAAGGGAAGGAAGAGATGGAAGGGAAGGCCAAGAGGCAAATGGTTCAGTCAGCACCAGGAGGGCAGCAGTTATGGAAGCAGAGATAGCAGAGACATCGTCACTAAAGGATGGGCCCCCAGGGACCAGCCACAAGCCAGGAACTGGGACAGCCACCTCCTCCATTCCTGAGTTGCAAGTGGGGAACCTCTTCCACTGTGCTCTCATCTCCTCCCTGGTCTTTTGTCTTTTGGGAAAATGACTTAATTCGCTGGCACCCTGTCTCTACCAAGGTCATCTTCCTTCCTGGCACTTGGAAGAGGTTGGCCACCAGGGAGGTGCTGTCACTGTGGGAGTGCACAATGCCACCGTGTCCAACCAGGCCACCCTGAACTTAACCTGCATTCTCTGCTCAGGAAACTGCTCACAAGGCTTCCCACCAAAGGGGATTACTGAGAAAAAAAACCACAGCAATAAAAAGGCTTAGGAGATTAACAAGATGAAAACATTAGCAACAAAACCATCAGTTCAGAGAGGTTTTCTGTAAAAATAGAACGGACTAAAAAAAGAAGTCTTTTCAATGAAAATGCTCCTTGAATAAAGAGCATTTGGCATTCTTGCTATTAATGATGACAGCGCTAGTACTGAGCAGTTTGATAAAGTTTCTGAAATGCCTGTTATCTGAGATATATAGAGCCCCGGGGCAAAGGTTAGTTCTCCCTGTCTCTTGAAGGCGGGAAAGGAGGAGCCCAACTTCCACCCAGCCAGCCTTGAGGCAGGCAGGCACCCAGCTCGCTGCAGTGGGCTGAGTTGGCCACAGTGCAGGGCTGGGGCCTCCCTTGCAGTGTCAGGGCTCTGGTGGGTGTCCACCTGGGGACTCACAGGTTGCTCTCCTAACTCTGGCCCCATGAATACCTTTGGTATTTCTTAAAAATTAAAAAAAAAAAAAAAAAGGATGTTTGCATATCATAAATCCTACCCTTTGAAAGGCTGTAATTCAGTGGTTTTTATTATATTCACAAAGTTATGCAACCATCACCACCATCTAATTCCAGAACACTTCATCATTCCCCAAAGATCTGGCCCCAATCAGCAGTCACTTGAATCCCCGTTTGCAGGCCCCACCGATGCGCTGCCCGAGCTGCAGGCAGGCCCCTTCCTGCCACCTCCCATGGTGGAGTCCTGCACTGTGTGGTCTCTTACTTGGTGTGTCGCTGTCAAGGCCCCTTCACCCTGGCATTCACCCAGCAATTCTCTCCTTTTTAGGGCTAAACATACTCCTGCTTTTTGACTATACCACATTTGGGGATCCCCATTCTGCGGGCTCATTATTCATCGGGGCTGCTGACCCAATCTCCTCTGTCAAGTGGAAGGGAGGATTTGGGGCCACGTCCTGCCACAGGCAGCAGGGATGGTGATAATGCTGAGAAGCTTCTAGGGTCTGAATGGCCAAGGAGGGGAGCCAGAGGTGCCCAATGCATGGCCTGCATACCAGCCAGTATCACCTACTGGATGTTTCCCTGCAGAGGACCAGGTGCAGGGTTGGGATTTAGAGGAAATGCAAAGAGGGCTCTCCTGTGCCCTGCAGGATGCCGGAAGGGGCTGTGCCTCCTGCTGCCTGTTTGGTCTGAAGCCCTGATGTCACAGAGGCCCTAGGAGGCTGGGCCCTCCTAGCACTGAGGGCGAGTGGCTGTAGCCCCAGCCCCCTCCTCTTGGTGCAGCCTCTGTCTGTCTCATGTTTGGTTTCAGAATGAGATCGTGTTTGTAGAGACAAAAAATCTAACCCCCACCCCCCACCCCCACCCCCGTCTTGGGGACAAAGCTTTCTCCCCACCACTGCCGGGAGTGACCATCTGGTCCTTGATGTGAGGACGGGGCCCTCTCCGGGGTGGGGGGTAAGTGTATCCAGACTGGGGAGGACACTGGGAAGGCTCACAGAGGCCTCTCTGGGTCCCACCACTCGGAGCTTCCAGGAATGGCAGGAAGGGGTGGGCATCGACCTTCCTCTCCTCTGCCTGCCAAGTCCCTGCAAACATCCAGGCCTGGGGAAAGGTGCCCATCTGGTCCCCGGACGGAGCTGACAGCCTCCCAGGGCTGTTGTGACTGTGCAGTGGGGAGCGCTGGTGCTCGCAGGCCCCTGTCCTTGGCTTGGGCTGCACATCCAACTTGACCTGTCTCTGTCACATGGCAAAGTACACCTCCTCCTGCTTGGGGCTCCAGGTGACATGGAAGCCGTTTGCAACAGGGAGACAGAAAAACAAGTAGGAGGTTTTGTTTCAAAATTCTATTTTTAGAGCAAGTTGGGATGTGCTTGGACCAGGCTGGGGGAGCAGTACCGAGAAGGAAAGTGCCCAATGCCAGGTGGGATATTCCCACTGAGAGCCCGACTCCCCCAGCCTCTGGCATGAGTCTGGGACAACTGCAGTGGTGTGACCCCAACACACACTGTGGGCTGGAGCTCCCCGGGCCAGGGGCACAGCTATGGTCTCCAGGTGCCTGACTCTCCTCCTGGAAAGGAGCTGGGCATGGGGCTGCTCCCCGGGGTGCAGCTGGATGAGGGCCCAACAGCACCCCAAGGCCACTTCCTCCCTGTCCCCGTCCCATTCTCCTGAGCTGCTGCCAGAGTGCAGAGGGCAGATGGCCAGCAGTCCCCTGGTGTACTGGTGACGAAAATGTGGCAGCAGGACACTCACCTCCCAGGGCGTGCTCGGTCATACTGAGGCACAAGGACTCCAGTCTGTTGTTGATGTCGGGTTCAGTCACAGGAAGCTGGAATTCTGCAGGGGACACAGAGTTATATTGGTGACAGGGACTCTAATGACAAGGAGAAAGGGTGCATGGTGCCACGAACTCTACTGCCAGCGTGAGGGTCCAGAGCACCTCCCTCACTGTCAGGGTCAACCAGCCCCAGAGGTCTGTTTGACACACAGAGTTGGCTGTGAACATGGGCAGCTGGACAAGCCTGTGACAATAGAAATAGCGGGTCAGAGTCTCTCCCTCCCTGCCCACAGCCCTCCAACAGTTTGTCAGAGGGGAGGCCAACCTCCTGCCACGGCCCCAGTCACCTCTCTGCCCGCATTCAGCTCTCCCCTGCCTCGCTCCCCCCACCACCCTCACCGCAGGCTTTGCTGGTCACCTCCCTGCCCACATACAGCTCTCCCCTGCCTCGCTCCCCCCACTGCCCTCTGCCCCAGGCTTTGTGCTGCTGTCCCTCCTGAGAACCCACTCTGGGTTCTCAGAGTGGTCCTCTCGGCTCACTCTCTCCCTGCACCTCAGACGGGACTTTACCCCCCCCCCCCACTGCCCTCTCCCCCACTTTATTTCTCTGCAGAGGCTTCCCCAGCATTTGACAAACTGCCCACTGCACCAGGGAGAACGTAGCTCTGTCCGAGGTGCCGGGACCTTACAGGGCTGAGGGAGGAAATGTAACCACGGTGGGCACTTTTTGTGACACTGGTCTTGGCTTTGGCACACCCCACATGCATCTCCACTGATGCAGCTGGGGGGGAGCAGGCTGGTGGGGGGAAGGGGGGAACTCCTGGGGGACAGGGAGTCTCAAGATTGCCTCCGTCTCGGGCTTGGTGCCTGTAGCTCAGTGGTTAGGGTGCAGCCACATACACTGGGCTGGTGGATTTGAACCCGGCTGGGGCAGCTAAACATCAATGACAACTACCACCACAACAAAAACAGCCGGGCATTGTGGTGGGCGCCTGTAGTCCCAGCTACCTGGGAGGCTGAGGCAAGAGAATTGCTTGAGCCCAGGAGTTGGAGGTTGCTTTGAGCTGTGACGCCACAGCACTCTACTGAGGGCGACATAGTGAGACTCTGTCTCAAAAAAAAAAAAAGCCTCCTCTTCCACGTGGCTCTGGGAGGGGACGCTGTTCTCTGCTTCAGGTTTCAGCTCTTCTACTTGTCAGGTGGGAAGAGCCTCCTTTGACCCAAAGCTCAGCCTAGTTCCCTTCCCCTTCACATCCGCACACGGGGTGGGGCATGTGGGGCCAGAAAGAGAGGGAGGAGAGGAAGAGGAGGAAGAGGAGGGAGGAGGAAGGGGGAGGGGAGGGGGAAGAGGGGAAGGAAGGGGAGGGGGAGGGGTGGTTTGGCAGGACAGGAAGTCGAAACCAATGACTAAACCAAAGTTTGTGTTTGTCTTGATTAGCTGTCCTGAAGATCTTCTTTGCAATCTAAATCTCCCATTACCAGGTAGTTCTGAGGCAGATGTTGCTTCAGTTATTTAAAAATTTCAATGAGAAGGCTGGTGAATGGGTCACTGAGGAAAGCACAGGGAGCAGGGAGCAGGGCAGGGCCTTCCTGACAATCTGCCAGTTCATGTGTGGGGATAACGGGGCTCCCGGGGAAGCAGGCGGTGGAGTCTCCCTCCTGTCCCCGCCGGCTGCTCTTAGAGTAGGGTCGGGGCGATCAGAACATCCCAGAGGGAAGAGATTTTAGTATTTTCACCCATTCATGTGAAAATCATATGCATGCAAAAATTAGCAGTCTTTAGGGTGTGAAATCTATAAAATAGAAACACAATTTTATATATAGCGAGTTAGCAAATACGAAAAAAAAAAAAAAACAAACCTCAGCAATTATAGCCATCCATATGCTCATTGTGAGATTTAGTTTACTCTCCAGCACTCCCCTTTAAACAAACACTGTGGAGAGATTTGGATAAATAAAGATGCTCGACATTTGGAGAGAAGTTTCAGCTGCAGGATTTCTTGCCAACATGCAGCAAAATGCCATTTTCCGAGCCTGGGATTGCGTGTTCCAAAGAAGGGGCTGAGAGACGCAGGGCTCTGCACTCCAGATCCCTACCCTGGCGGATGCTCTTTTAGGTGGGAAGTGGGGTGCCTGCTCCCCTCCCTACCCGCCCACCCAGAGTGCGGCAGCCAAGACCCACTCGGCGCTCAGAGTGGCTCTGGGAAACCCAAAGTCTTAGGAGAAGCCCATATGTTCCACCTCAGAGTTTCCCAATACTGTGACTTCTTAATTGTGTGTTTGATAAAAACAGATCCATGAAACCTCGCCGCACGTGTGAGACGGAGGGAGACCAGTGAGGCAGAGACAGAGGGAGGCCAGTGAGGCAGAGAACAGCTCCCGTTTCAGGACGAAACCCTCAGCTGAAGCCTGGTGGGCAGAGCTCTCCCCAGAACTCCTCAGAGGCACATTCACCTCCAGGCCAAGGCTTGCTGGGTCTCCAGCGAAGCCTGAGGGCTCATGTCATTTGTCCTGAGCCCCCAGCTGTCACAGGTGGGCTGGCACCGTGGAGAGAAAGACCTCTCTTAAATGGACTTATTTATGCAGCTTAGATGATGTCTTCGTAATTCTTTTCCCAGGATTTAGTGAGGACCCCAACCTCTGGGATCCCCAGGGTCTAGGCCAGGGGTTCTCAACCTGTGGGTCACGACCCACAGGAACTATATTAAACGGTCATGGCATTAGGAAGGTTGAGGATCACTGATCTAGGTGGACTTGAGACTTCGTAACTGTATCTTTTCAGAAGTCCCACGTGGACCAGTGGTACAGTGTCCTGGGGTCTGGAAGCCCCTGGAGGGAGCTGCCTCCCTGATGAGCGGCCACACGGCTTGTGACACAGTGACCCTCCCCCTGCGGAGGCCTCTCATTGTGTGGCACTGTGGTGTGGTTCTGGGGCTCTTTTGCCAAGGTGTTGAGGGTAAGGTGCTGGCTTTAGAAGAAGAGCCGGGCAGGACATTCTAGGGAAAGCCTTTAGAATCCTACTTTGACAACGAAAGCTGAGGCTTCTCTGCTGAATAGCTAGAAAGGTCTGTGTCTGGTTGAATGTGTGGTGGGCTGTGGGAAGGACAGCAAGGAAGATGGGGTGCCCAGGAAGGGGCACAGAGACAGAGAAGATGGGGTGCTCAGGAAGGGGCACGGAGACAGATGGTTGAGAGAGACGAGGAGCGGGGGCCGACAAGAGAGGGAGATGGAGGTTAGAGCAGAACTGGCACGGCAAGGAGACAGAGCCGCCTTCCTGTGAGTGTCCCCCCTTGTCCCCTGCACTCTGGGAGGACCGGCTTACTGCTTCTCACTCATCCCAGAGGCCAGTGACACATCTGAAGGTGGTTTGTTCAGGAGAAGAGCAGAAAACCGCCTGAGAGGGCTTCCGAGGAGCTGCACAGCACATAGATCCAGGACAGAGGGCAGCGTCCTGTGAGTCTGAGCAGGGTGGCACGCAGTGGGGCTGGCTCTGGCCTGGGCCTTCTCCATCTTCTCTGAGGATGTTTAAAGTTGTCCATCCTCTTACTGGAATGAAAGCATCCTTAGACACACCGTAGTTCTCAAGGTTTGTCCATGTCATTTAAAGTGGACTCTTTGAAGATGTCTAACGGCCAGGAGGAAGACCGCACATTGCTGGTGATGCCGTCTTCTGCGTATTCACCTTCGTTTTGCGCTGTCACTCCCGTGTGTGTGAAGGAGAAACCCCACCTGTCTTCCTGACTTTGCTGTCCTGATGTGCTGCCTTCAGTCCAGTCCCAGTGCCCGGCCCCCGATCCCCAGTCCCCGCAGCTGACCGTGTGGTGCTGCTCCATGTAGAAAGGCCCCCTGTGGGGGGTACCCTGCCTCTCCAGGACAAGCCTCCAGCTGCATCTGGCTTGGGGTCAGAGAAGCTGCCTCTTCGAAAAGCTGGGAAAGTTCTCAGTGACATGTGGTCTTGACACCCAGTGTGTGCTCAGAGCGGCAGGGGGGCACTTGCAGCCCGGAGCCAGGCTGAGGAGCTGTGGACTGTGACCCAGCAGGGGCTCTCTGTGCTGGGTGGGACTCAGGACTTGTGCCAAGGGCTCCCTAGTTCGTGGGCAGTCAGGAAACCTGGAGTGGCCTCCTCCCCAGGTTTCGGCTGTTCTTAGGGATGTCGGAGCTTGTCATGGCCTTGCTGGACTTAATTTAAGAAATAAAACAGAACCCTAGGGGTTCCTGAGTCCAGTAGGCAAAGCACGTCATTTGTAGACTTGCAGGTAACTACCTTGCAGGAAAGCTGAAAACTGTTGTGCTATTAAACGGTTACCCCTGGAACAGGGGGATGTGGGCAAGGAAGGGCAGGGGAGAGGGACAGGCACTTTTCCTTCGAGCTCTTCTGTATTGTTCAATTCTTTAACTGTGGCAACAAGAGGTTTCATAGGAAGGAAGAGAAAACGATCGTAGGTTCGTAGCTGCCCTGAATATGAGCCAGGAGCGTGGCACTGCTGGAACCAGTGGATGGAAACCAAGGGTCGATTCAACAGCTCCAAAGCACTTGGGGCTGGTCCTGCTCTTAGAAAGTGGACTCTCTGGGCCTGGACTTCCCGACTAAAGTGGGGAAAACTCGGGGAAAGTATAGCAAGAGAAAAAGGGAAGGACTATGAACTGGGCAAAGGGCTGCGGAAAGGAAAACATGAGGAAGGCCCCGTGTTCTAGGATTGAGGTAAGCAGTCCCTGTGGCCACGAGATGCAGGGCTGCCCTCCAAGGACTGGGGTCAGGGGCAGGATTACGGCATGAAAACAGGATGGGAGGAGAAGGCCCAGGGAAAAGGCCGTCCCAAGTCCCAGGTTTTATAGCAGTCCTTCCAGGAAGGAAAACAGCTCCAGCTATCCGAGTGGAGAAAGGAACTTTGAAACGAACATGAGCAAGTTGGAGACTTAAGGACCTGGACCACAAGGCGGGTGCTTCCTCTCCCGGCATCCCTTCCCTTGGCGGGTCCTCTTCCTCTCAGACTCTCCTTTCTCTCCACCCGGCACTCCTTGCCCTGCTCCCAGTCTCCCCACTGAGTGTGGCCAGAGTCCTGGCTCCTCGGCTCCTCAGCCCCCACTCTGTGCTGCAATCTTTTACGCCTCCCATGGTCTCCTCTCTGCCCCTTTGGCAGGACACACCGCGGCACCCTGTGGCTTTGCCTGCCTCCGCACCCTTCCCCTTGAAGCTCGGCTCCACTTCTAAGAAGCTTCCTTGCCCACCTCGGCCACAGTGGTGCGTTCCTCCCTCGAACTCCTACAAAGCTCACCATATGGACTACCTGTGCGTCTAGAGTGGGGACCTGCCCACAGGCACACGTCTCTGGCTTGCCTGCCTGGGGTGGACACCCTTCTGTGTGGCTGTGCAAACCGTCAGGGTCTGACGGGTCACTCCTGCACACAGAGGGCTCACGCATCAGCTGTACCCTTCTGGCCACTCTGCCTTAGTGGCACAGCAAAGGCAGGAATGGACTTAAGAGTGTCAAGCTGCCCCTTAACCAAGTCAAAGAAAGATGTCCGGCTGATCTAACCATCATGCCTTTGCAAGACAAACCCAAACCGGGGGCACTCTCAGTCCCAGCAAGGCCGAATTTTCTCTCTGTCTCATTCTTTCTTTACACACACACACACACACACACACACACACACACACACACACACACACAGAGCACATGAACCCCCCATCTCCCCAAAAGCATTCTGGTGATATCTGTTTTAATCAATCCACAAATATAGCTAGTATCAAAAATATCCCATCAGATTGCAACTGGCTCGCAGCCAAGCCACTGTCTGTGCTGGCAGGGCACGGTTTAAAATGGAAAGGCTCCTATAAGCTCAGAAGAAAGCACTGTGATAGCTGAGGTTAAGCTCCTTCCAGCTGGGTTCATGGGCCGTTTTGATGTCTCAGCCTCCCTCCCCATCAAGGAGAAGGCGCATGCCTACCCGGCTGCTGGAACATGAGTGCACTCTGTGGGGACGTGTGCACGGGCAGGGAGCGGGTCCTCTGCACGGAGCTGTGGCTGCGGCTGGGCATGCTGTTGCTGCCGCCAGGGTTGGCAAACCAGAGGTTCTAATGAGAAAAGCAAAACGAAGGACCTTGTTAGTCCACAGACCTGGGACAGAAGTGGAGCTGCCCCCAGAACTCATGAGGCAAGTGTCCCCTCAGAACTCTCTGCTAGTGTCTCAAAAGGGCTTGTAGGCCAGTGTCCCAGGCGTACATTTATAGAGAAAGGGTTTCTTTAATTTCATTTTTGATTCTTTTGGGACAGTCTCACTTTGTTGCCCTATGTAGAGTGCTGTGGCGTCATAGCTTACAGCAACCTCCAACTCCTGGGTTCAAGATCCTCCTCCCTCAGCCTCCTGAGTAGCTGGGACAGCTGACATCCAGCTAATTTTTCTATTTTTTTTTTTTTTAGTAGTAGAGATGGGGCCTTGCTCTTGCTCAGGCTGGTTTCAAACTCCTGAGCTCAGGGGATCCTTTGCCTTGGCCTTCTGGAGTGCGGGGATGGCAGGAGGAAACCGCTGGGCCGTCTGCCCTGTCTTCCCACCCCTTGGCCTCACCCTAAGTCGCGGCTTTATCTGGACACCTCTCTCCCTCAGCGTCTCAAACACTTTTTAGCCATTTGTTGCTTTTGCTTTTTTCTGTCACCCTTCTAGGAAATGGGGGAGTTTCTGTAAATGCTTCCCGGGAACAGCACAGACTATTTCAGGGCTCTCATTTGATTTTCATTTTTAAGATTCTTATAAATTTACCCCAAAGCAAGGGGGATGATAAGCAGCACTCTCACTCTCTTGGGCTCCTCCGTGCCTGGGACCATGGTCAGAGCTCACGGCTTTTTGATCCTGCGCTACATCCCCGGGGAGTGAATTTGCCCTCTTGCACAGAGATGTCTTCCTATTTTTAAGCCCATCTGTCATCCTTAAGTTTCTCAGTCCTGTTATGTCCCTCTGTACCTAGCCCGACCTGCAGAGACCCCCTGGGGGGCTCATGGGCAGGCAGGAGCCCTGGGCAGGGCAGGCTCAGGGCCTGGCACCGGGGGTGGAGAGTGGTGGGGCAGGGAAGCCAACTCCCTGAACTGAGTGTTGGTTCTCCCTCTGCCAGCCTCCCGCAACTCTGTCCCAGGGATTCTCTGCCATGGCTGGGCCATGACCAGGGAGCCATTTGCCATGGATCAAAAGGCAAAGGAAGTTTCTAAATGCTTGGGCTCCTCCAGACCCCAGATCTAGGAGGTGGTGAGTCCTTCTGGGCAGGCCGTGATCAGGGCAAAGAAGAAACAGGGCTTGCGTTTCTTTGAAAGGCCCTCTCCTGCAGGGCCCCCAGGCTTCGATGGTCCTCAGAACTTTGGGGTCGTTTGACTCCCACAGAAACAGCATAAAAGATGCCAGTTATCCCTGAGGCCTGGGGACAGTTGCCCTGAACTTAGGTCCCCGGGCCTCCCTCCCACCTTGGGGTCACCTGGTGGTGGCCCCCCTCTTTCCTCTCCCTGGGCAGCAGCCCTCCCACCTTGGGGTCACCTGGTGGTCCCTCCCTCCCCCCGGGGCCGCACAAACCTGTCTCCCTTGCTTCATGATGGGGGGGTTGGCTGCGGGGCTGCGCTGGTTGGAGCTGACGAATCCAGTGGTGCCCAGGAGGCCCAGGCGGGCAGAAGGGACACTCCGGGAGGGAATCTGGTACTGACGCGGGTTCCGCCTGCCCATGCTGCTGCCCACAGAGCCCGCCGTGGGGAGGGAGTTGGACTGCCCAAAACCGCGACTGTGAGGCCAAGAGAGAGAACGGGAGGGTCAGTCCCACTCAGCCTGCCCAGCTGCTGCCCGCTGGTGCTGCCCAGGGCTTGCTCACATGCTGACTGCTGAGTGGCCTGTAGGGAGCTCAGTGCAGGCCAAAGGCTGTGATGGAGACAGCGGTGCCTGTGACAGGCATCACTCTTCAATCTTTGCAACAGACCTGTGAGGTGGTGCTGGCCCCTAACAGCCCGAGGAGGCCGTGGCGGAGGAGGAGGAGGATGACGGAGGCTTGGCAACGTCACCAAGGTGGCAGGGCCAGGGATGTGCCCAGGCGCTCCTCTGCTCTCCTGCTGTAGCCGCCTTCCCTGAGTGCTGCTGTGCCTTTTAGGCAGCCACACAGCAAGAAAGCATAGAGCCAAGATTGGAATGGGGCCTGACCCTGTCCCCACGTCCCGTGCTCCTTCCTTTCTGCTGGAGTCTGTTCCTGGTCCCTCTATCCGTGAGGCAGACATGGAGAGGCCCGAAGCCCACGCATGTCCCCAGGCCTGTCCTCTCAGTCCTGGGGTCCCCAGTCCGAGCCAGCTCCAGGCACAGTAAATGCAGGTTGGACGAGTGAGTAGATGAGAAGAATTAGTCTCTGCTGTCATTACGTGGCCTCATCTGCGGGGCCAGGGACAGGAGGACAGAGATGGTGACGCTGGCAAGTGCTCTGGCCCTGGGACAGGCCTCCCTGCAGCCCAGACACGTGGAGGGGAGGCCGAGGTCCCACCCTGCTCTGATGGTGCTGTCACATGCAGGCTGGACCATTCCATCAGGGCGGGTGACCTCAGCGTGGAAGAACTCTCTTCTCAACTAACTGCTCAGGTCTGGGAGGCTGTGCGGCAGCCAGCAGGGTTCCAGGGACCAGCACATTCTTTCCAAGAGGAGTCAGCTTCAGCTGGTTACGGTTTGAGTTGAGCTGCTCTACCTCCAATGGCCACAAGATGGAATAGACTTGCTTTTCCAGCCACACGGGAGGTTTGTTCCAAACCAGCCAGGAGACTCCGGCAAGCAGGGCTGACGTAGTTTAATCAGTTGAGGGTGACCAGGGGCCTGCAAAACCGTCATTTCCTGCGATGAAGGGAGATCCGGGCAGGGCTCAGAGCAGTCCCTCTTCTGCCCGGGATTCCCATGGTTCCTGGGGAGGGAAGGAGAGGCCGGAGAATGCTGCCTGCCTCTTTCTACTCCCAGGCTCTGGTGGACACCAAGAATGTTTGGGATTCTGGTCAGAAGACCCTAAAAATGTGGTGAAGAGGAAGATGAGGGCTCTTGGTCTCTCTGTTTTTTTCATCCTTTCTTTACCCCCTCATTTCTTTTTTATTGAGGTTTAAGATTTTTGGTTTATAAGAAGAAACTGAGGCCAGGGAGGTAAAACGGATTCTAGGTGGTCAGAGAGACCTCCTTGGAAGGACAATCTGAGAGCAGTGACCCGCAGAGACAAGGGTTCGAGTGTTTTTTTTTGAACTATGAAACTAGTTCTTTTGTCTCTGGATTTGGAATTTTGGCCACCTGGTAGATGATTTGGTATTCTGCTAAGATTTTTCCTTATTTAGTGTGGATGGCGATTTCTCACTTTCCTTTTTGGTTGGAGTTTTAAGAAGTTATTTCATATGCAAAATACAGAGTCAATGAGTGAAGCTGAAATGATTTGTGCTTCCAGGAAGCCGTGACTGTGACTGTTCTTAAGCAATGTGATGTGGGCAGGGGATTCTCCTACGGGCCACTTTGAGGGGAGCAGGGGCTCCCAGAGTGAGGACTTGGATGTAGATTAGGGGGTGCAGAGCCCAGAACATTTGGGGACAGGACATGATGGGGGAGGCTATGTCATCTTTCTGCTGACAGTGGGTCCCTTGCTGCCCTGTCCTTTGTTGGTTTTTAAAAGCCAGATTTGCTGAGGGTTGCCAGAGCGCCTGCTTGGGTCACTTAGACCGCTGAGCTTAGTGAAATCATCCTGCATTCTGGGCAGAGAGCAAAGTGCCCAAAGTAACTTCCTTTCTCATCCTCCTTCTCTGCCTTTCTAAGTATGATTTCATCACATTGAAATGCACGAAAAGTCCTTGCTGAAATAACACTAATCAGAACCAATCACTTGGGGATTTGTGATAATTCAAGCAGGGGCTGGGCTACATACGGCTACCTGTGTGTTATCAGAGAAGTGGATCTTCAAAGCAAATTAATAGCATGAAAAGACCCTAGAGGAAACCCTTTTGAGTACAAAATATCTTCTAGCATTTCGGCAATATCCTGTTGAACATCTGTGATCGATGACTGAATTCATTCTTATCTAATCAATGGACACCACCAGGACTCCAACCCGGTTGTCCAATCCAAGCGTTAGTTAGTTAACACCCCAGAGAGCTGGGGCGACGGCCCGCACTCCACCATGAGCAGGGTTCTCCAATGTGGAATGGTGACAAAGCAGGGCTCACAAAGCAGAGAAACTTTCCAAAGAGGGGCAAAGAGCTTAGAAGCCGTCTGCATCGTCAGCCCCTGATGCTCTCCTCTGGGAACCGGTGTTCTGAGAGGCACCTGGAGCCTGCTCCTTCTACTTGGGAGAGGAACTGCCCTCTTAGAAATGTGAGGATGGAGATGGTATTTGCAGGTGCTCTGGACCTGAGGCACACACTGCCCCTGCTCCCTGCAGCACAGGCCACACAAAGGCCAGAGAGGCCTGCTTCTCCTGGGCCCACACGGGGCGGCCACTGGGGTCACATCAGGTGCCAGAGCTTCCAGCAGGTCTGGCATCCTCAGCACAGAAAATGCCCGTCTTTTCCAACACGCCCGTGGTCTGGGAGGCTGCACGGCAGCCAGCAGTGGTGCAGAGACCAGCACATTCTGAGGATTTCTGCCCAGAAGGGAGATGCCTGAGCTGGGAGCAGACCTTACCTTTCATCTGGGCCACCAGAAATCCTCAGGGCACAGAGGTGGGCCAGCCCAACCTGCCAGGGGCTGGTGACTCCAGAGGGCTCGGGGCCAGGGAGCCTGACCAGCCTCCTCTGCACTTCAACCTGAGCCCATGAGAGCTGGCTTCTGTGGGGGTCAAGAGCACAGAACCTGAGCCAGCCTGCCTGGATGCCACTGCCCACCAATTCATCTGTAAACTGGCGTCATGGCTGTTGCAAGGATTGGATGTCACAATACTTTTAAAGTGTCTGGATACCAGTTGGCATGTAGTAAGGGCTAAATGTTTAATAACTAAGTGTTATATATACCAGAATGTGATCACTGTCCAATTTTTAAATTAATATTTTATGACTTTTTATAAACTCCAATTGGCCGTATCTCCCTTTAAGATAAGACAGTGATGTTTTAAGACACACTTATGTAAATACATGCCCCAAATGTTAGTGACACAGGCAGAGAGATTCTACACGGACACTGAGAAATGAAATGAATTCAGAATCCTGTACGTGCAAGTGTCATTTATCTGCTTGTGGGTTGATGTGTCATTTATCTGCTTGTGGGTTGATGTGTCAGGGTCTTTGCACTGACACTCCCTGGTTTTCCAACGATTCCTAAGTCAACCCTCCCCTGCACTTAATTTCTCCTGCAAATTTTCACTGAAGTTCACTTTTGATATGCAATTGGATTCTTCAATTTAAAACCATATTAAGGTAATGGGCTCTAAAGCACATCCAGGCTTATTTTTAACTGCCTCCAAGAAGCTGAAGTACTATGAAAAATCAAGAATGGTGTTTCTGTTCCACTACGAAGCTGCAGCTCAGACCAAAATAGCCCAGCGCTGGGCTCCTCACCCTGCCACCGACTATAATTAGTTCATCTGCAGCTCAAAGGGCGAAGAGAAATTACACTACCACTTAAGGTGCGGATGGAGCAACCATTTTTGTCTCTTCAGTTCCCCTCCTCGTGGTAAGCTACAAGCGTTTTGCTGCCATTCATCATATGACAGCCGCCCTCCCCTCCTGGGTCCCTGGGACTCCTATCATCATTTGACAGTATAAATTGAGTCACACACACTCATTCAGATCTGCCTCTGGGAATGCTGCCTCTAGCAGCCTTCTCCCAACCCCAGCTGTTTAAGGAATGTGATGTGGAACTGCCACCTGGCATCTTCACGAAGGAGGGATGGTGCCCGCCCATATTCCTGCCCGGGGACCCCAGTAGGCACCGGAGCACCAGGGGAACCACCACACGCTGCAAAGAATGAACCCCCAACGTACTTTCTTTGCTGTCGATATCCTGATATGTCTAGGAGGGTTTTCCGAGGGAAAGACCGAAAGAGCTTCTGCACCTGCTGTTTCCATGACAACAGTCTTTTTTTCTGTGTCTCTGTAAATGCCTGCAAAAACAAACAGGACTGTTAAATGGGTGCCGCAGCCTGGAATGAGGGGGAGGAGCATCTGATGGGGAAACATGGGCGTCCCTGCAGCTGCTGTTTCTTTACCTGTTTCCCACCTGGTCCAAACGGACTGGTCCGTGGGGGGTCAGTTTAATTTGGAAGCTGCCTATCCTGAAAAGTCAAGTCATCTGACACTGGAGGAGCCCCCCTCGCCCAGGTGCACGTATTCAGCTGGGCTGCATTTCTGGCAGAGCCATGCCCTCTCTCCTCTCCTCTCACCTCCACGGTAGACTCTATTTATCAACCAACAGTGAACTGCAGAGACACTGACTGCCACGCTGGCTCTCGTGGGCTGCTGTATTTTTTATAATCAATGGATATTCTGAACCAATCCAAAGATCAATCTGTTTCAAGCTGTGTGTCCCCCTGCAGAGGAGTGCAGAGCATCGCAGAATGGCGTGTTCTCTGTGATCAGGGACCTGGCTGAGAATCTCCCATAAAGAGGGGGCGTGCCCTAAATCACCCCAGGGCACCAGTCCCAACAGGACCTTTGCCTACAGCTTGGGGCAGTGGGAGACGTGATGCCTTCTCAAGTCTTCCCAGTGCAGCTGCTCAGTGGGGACGCTTTGCTGCCTCCCTCGTGTTCTGTGGCACACAGCCTTTGCACCCACCTTGGCCTAGGACTTTACATGGGTTCTGAGTGCCCAAAGCAGGGAACTTCAAATCACCACGTGCAGAGACAGCAGAGACGCATGTCCTCCCACATGCCCAGACTGATTGAATGGGAGTCTGTGTCTGCAGCAAGTGGCCGGGTAATTCTGCTGCAGGTGGGGCTGACATGGTAGTCTTCACGCAGAGGACCCCACATGATATACACCCCCCAGCCCCTTCCAGTTGAAAGCTCAGAACTGTGGCCTAGACCATGTGGCTGTGGGAACCCTTCAGGTCTGACTGATCAGCGGCAATGGAGATATGATTCCCAAGAAGTTTTGTCAATAGGCATGAAATCCTTTAAGTAGTAATAAAATATTACTTAGAGTAACAGGCTAAATGACTTGTTCTCATAAATGAAACAGGTTCCTTAAATGGAGAAAAAAGCGGACAGCTTAATTTTCTCCTGATGATGCTTAATCTTTAAGACCTAAATGCAGGCTCTTTCTGTGTACAAAAGCAAAGGGTGTTACTCATACTGAGGAAACATCTCTGATGACTTGCAAACCCCTTCCTCCTAGGCGGCCATAAGAGCAGTGAGGGCCGCCAGCTGGTGAAAGCAGCGCAGCCCCATGGGCGAGCAGGGCCCAGCACTGCAAGGTTGCTCAGTTTTCGGTGATGCTCACTGAACATCCAGCTCCGCACTAACATCCCTGCAAACATGGCCAGGGGAAAACATTCCTGCCAGCCTAATAAGGGTAGAGGATAGATCCTGCTTGCACTGGCGTAGCAGCCAGATGCTGAGTGAGGGTGCAGACACAGCCACCGGTCAGCAGACGGCAGGAGGACAGTCTGGCCCGTGGGTTCGAGGAAGGATCTGGATGCAGACGGGCAGGGCTTGAACCCCTGTATGGCCTTATGCCAGTTCCTCTACCCAAGACTTGGTTCCTTCCAGAATCGAGGATAGCAGCATCTCCCTCAGAGGGGCGTTGTTAGTGAAATGACACATGAGAAGTGCTCAGAGGCTTGGCGCCCATAGTTCAGTGAGTAGGGCACCAGCCACGTACACCAAAGCTGGCGGTTCGAGCCCAGCCTGGGCCTGCTAAACAATAATGACTCCAACCAAAAATAGCCGGGCTTCGTGGCGGGTGCCTGTGGTCCCAGCTTCTTGAGAGGCTGAGGCAAGAGAATCACTTAAACCCAAAAGTTTGAAGTTGCTGTGAGCTGTGATGCCATGATACTCTACTGAGGGTGATGTAGTGAGACTCTGTCTCAAACAAACAAACAAACAAAAAAAAAAAAAAACCAACAAAAAAATGTGCTCAGAGCTCTCAGAACACACCTTGCTCTTGCTGACAGCTCCTTATGTGCCACATTCTCCAGCTGCATGGACCAGCCGTTTGCTGGTGACCTCATGGACCAGCCGTTTGCTGTTGACCTCATGGACCAGCCGTTTGCTGGTGACCTCATGGACCAGCCGTTTGCTGTTGACCTCATGGACCAGCCTTTTGCTGGTGACCTCATGGACCAGCCGTTTGCTGGTAACCTCATGGACCAGCCGTTTGCTGGTGACCTCATGGACCAGCCGTTTGCTGGTGACCTCCAGCTGCTCCTCACATTTGGTATTTCAACCATGACCTTTAGCTCCAACCAGGGCACAAAGCAACTGACTTCAAGGTCTGAAACTTGCAGCATGAGTTTGAAGGACAGCTTGTCTGAGCGAATGGCTCAGTCCATAGATGTGCTTCCCAAGATGTCACTGCACACATGACGGCACAGGGTGCCCACAGTGGACGTGCTTCCACCTCTGCAGAGCACCCAGCCTGTTTGTTCTCCATCACTTGGGCACCAGGTTGCAGAGGGAACCAAGGCCTCCGCAGTGTTGACTCAGTGGTGGCCAGTTCTTCTGAGTGGGAGGTGCTGAGCCACTGCACTGGGGCTTGGTCAGTGTTGATTTTGGGGATTTCTGAAAACTGCCTCCTGTGCTGTAGAGGACACTTCTCTATACCCCACCACAGCCCCAGGGTGGGTTGGGGAGCAACTCGGGGCCCTGGTGGGCAGGGGGGCTGCATGCCTAGACTGCCCAGATGCCCCCAGTACCAGAGTCCTCTGCCTCACCAGGCCTGCATCAGGAAGTCTGCCTGGAGGAAGGCAGCCATGGTGCACCCCAAGTTTATGTAGGGGTGTGGGGGGGGTGGCGAGAAGGCTCCAGGACAAGAGCCCATCTTTCTAGACCCTCCTCAAGACACAGTGAAATGGCAAGAGGCCCAGGTTGTAATCCAGGACTCAAAGAGACTGGTCTTAGATGCGAAATGGGTAACTTTCCTGACCCCCCTTTCATTACTCTAGAGCAGTGATCTCCAACTGGTGTGCCATGAAAAATTTTAAAGAAATTAAAAAAAAAAAAAAAAATCTTTAAAATTAAAAAAAAAAAAAATTCTTGAAAGAAGTTCAAAGAACAGTAAGTATGTTCTTTTTTTTACTCTTTTTTTGATCAACATAATTTAAGTGTGCTGTGGAAGCTTAACTATAGGTTCGAGTGTGCCACGAGATAAAAAAGGTTGAAAATCACTCATCCCTGGGGAGGAAGGGAGGTGTGCTGGCTTCATCAACACCTTCCCCGATTCTGGCCAGCTGACCTTCCTCTTGGACAGAGGCTGTGTCTCCGAGGTGGGCCTCCCAGGTTGGATGTGTTCTCACCTGAGGCTGAGGAAAATCATTCAGATGCTTCTCCTTTCTCTTGAACTAAACTAATAGTGAAAAACCCTGCCTGACATTTTCCCTTCCACAGCAGCATGCAGGCCTCTGCTCCTGACAGTTGCTCAGGTGAGCATTTCCCTGCCTGTGACTCCACCTGTGAGGGCCCCTGCCTGAAGCCACCTGAGCTCCAAATCACTTGGGGCCACCAAGAAGGAAAAAGGGAAAGAGGTGAGAGCTGGGGTGCCCTGGGGGACGAGGTGTCCTACAGAAAGCTGGGGTGCCCAGAGGGATGAGGTGTCCAGGCAGAGAGCTGGGGTACCCAGAGGGATGAGGTGTCCGGCAGAGAGGTGGGGTGCCCAGGGGTGAGGCATCAGGGCAGAGAGCAGGGGTGCCCAGGTAGCGGGGAGAGAGGCATCAGGCAGAGTGTGGTGCTGGCCAGTGAGGTGTTCCGAGTGCTGCTGGGCAGAGGCAGCTGGAGGGCGGTCATCTCACAGGCTGGGAAACTTGAGGCGAGTTGGAAGGAACTCGTCCGCCAGCATTGGGAAGCCTCGATGTGGGTGTGGGAGAGGAAGCAGAGCTCCTGTTTGCTTTTTCAGAAGCTCAGCTCTCCCCTGCTCCATCTGCCCTGCAAGTGTCCCCTCTCCAGATGCCTAAACCTCCTTACTGGTCGCGTCTTCCTGCCATCTGCCCCAGTTGAGTTGTGACTCAGGGTGGGCTCCTCCGAGGCAGGGCACTGGCCCGGCTCTGGGTGGTGCCTGCCGCTCTGCTGTGCTCCAGGGCACACAGGGGTGACCTTCCCAGAGGCTCCGTCGTCATGTGTGTGAGACGAGCTGTTTTCTCTGTCTTGTCGCTGCCCCTCACCATGAGCCACTGAGTGAGGGACCGGGTGCTGGGCAAGTGCCCATGGTGAATGCGCTGGACACCCCTCCACAAGCTCTCGCCTTCCCTGCTTTCCATGGCTTCTGGGCAGCCAGTGTACACCCAGTGTCAGGATTGGCAACAGACAAGGGCCAGGGCAAGCCTGGGGCGAGGTGGCCTGCTCCTTCCTGGGACAGACACACGGCGGACCCTCAGCAGGTGCCGCCGTCATCAGGCACTACCCGGCTGCTCCGGGAGAACCATTAAATTGAAAAAAATATAACTTTATTTTTTCAGTGAAAAATCCAGTACTTTGGAATAGCTGAATATTTCAGAAGATGGCACATCTGGGCTTCCAACACAGGCAGCTGGCCGCTATGACCACGCTGGAGAGAGCTTTGGTGCAGCCTGCAGGGCATACAGGAAGTCCTGCGGCTGAGGGAAGAAACCGCAAACAGGGACCAAGGTAGGGGGGACAGGCACTGCTCACCTGGACATGGAAACGTGCAGGGCCCCAAGAACCAGAGGACACTGCCAACAGTGCTAGGGCAGCTGGGAGGGTAGGGACTGTGTGAGAAGGCGGGGGAAGGGACAGAGCCCATCAGAGTCCCGGGCTCTGCATGCCAACACAGCAAAGGGGAGGGGCTTGGGACCCTCATCACCTTATTCTCACTTCAAAATCCTACAAACAGACCTCACTACCCTAGGTTTATTGGCCTCAAGTTTCTCCAGCCCAGACATTGTCACTGTAACTCTTTGGGGCATGCGTTCAAGGAGCCACCAGAGCCCTGGACCTGAGACTTGACCCCGCACCAGGCCCACCTCAGTCTGAGTGTGAAGCTGTGCACACTGCCGTGCAGCCTGCCTCACGCCTCCTTCACAAGGACAGATGGCAAACACAACTCCTCCAGAAACCACCCACCGAACACAGCAACAGAACAGCCAGCACCCCCCAGCCCATGCTGCTCTCTCCCTCCCATTTCCCTGAGCAGAAGGTTCAATACAAACTTTTAAGAAGACCTGGGAACACCCAGAGCTGGGGGGCAGAGCTCTGTGTCAGCCTCCTGGATCCTTCCAGTGCCAGAGCCTCTCCTGGGCCTCCGCCTCACATCAGAGCTCTGGGCCCGGTGAGTCATCAGACACCGTAACACACAAGCCGCGTTTTAGGTCTGAAGCGTCACAGCCTAGTTCTGCCCAGACTGTTACTAGTGACTGTGCATCCCTCAAAAACAAGTTGTTGGAGACCCAACTGATCATGTCACAGAAACTCTGAGCATTTCTAGCAATGAGAAAGACAGTTTGGTAAACCCCGCCGCTACTCACCTCATGAATCAGACACTTGTCTATGAGCTGTAAGTAGGAACTTATATTTTCCTCGTCAGGTCTGGACACCAAGAGCTGTGTGCACACTGTGGAAGGGAAGATGCAGATGGGTCAGAAGGGCGCGTTCTGACACCTGCCTGCTCTGCCTCAGGACTGACACCCTGACAGGTTAGACCTGCCTCCGTAAGGTCTGCAGAAGAGGCCTGGAAGACGCCCTTCCGCTGAAGGCACAGAGCTGGCCCCACGCCGCCCTGCCCGGAGCAAACTCCAGGCTGACCGGGGCAGAGGCTGTGGCGCTAATGCTCACAGGGACAAGCTGGCCCTGGGGGAGGCGTGAGTGTGTGCGTGAGCAGGATACACCATGTGCTCAGAGCCATGAATGCGTGGCACACGGCTTGCCTGCACCCACATCAAGTACAAAAGAGGACGTCAGTGAGGCCCATGTGTATTCCTGGGCCTGAACCTGACAATGATATTTTTGAACAGATATCCTGAGATTAATAGCAACCACCCCTGGGGAGGGAGATGGCAGGGCTTGAGGGGAGGGAAGGTTTGTTTTTCATTTTCTACCATTTTGTTTAATGTAAATTGTGTATATGGAGCAGGAATTGGGTTTATAATTTCTTTTCAAGGGGTTAATATAAAGAAGTAGGGCCAGAGGGGTGTGGGTCTCCCGGGCATGGCAGGGCTGCGGCTTCACCCCTGGGGACATCTGTTCTGACCTGTCACAGTGAAAGGGTGGGCAGAGAGGTAGGGAGGTGGGTGAGGGAGAACAGACCCCCCACCACCAGAGAGCTGCAAGGGAAGCCAGGCATCAGCTCCTCGACTGGATTTCTCTGCGTTTAAGGTTTCTGCGGCATCTACATCAAGGGTTATTCTTACTCAACCACGAGGCTCAGGTGGCCATTCCCACTGGTGGAAACTTGGTTTCTTAAAATGGTCTGAGATACTGGACAATAAAGGAGGGAAAACTGTTTTCCCCTCCCACAGGAGCAGTGCTCACATTTGCCCCACGTTTTCAATAATCGAGGTTTCCTGTGACACCTCTCATCAAACACAGATTATCCTAACAGTGGACATCAGAGTCAGGCCCAGGGAAGGCACAGTGCAGCCCGGGGAGACACTCTCACTGGAAGAGCCACGCCACAAACCCTGTCCCGCCCTGCACATGTGCACACAGCACTTTTGTGGATGCCCTGACAGCCCTCAGTGAGGCCCGACTTGCAATGCTGCTGTCATCCCTAAGACTAGTCACCAAACACTTGTCAGGCATCTACCATGCACTGTGTGACACGTGGGGTATTCAGGGGCTGCTAAATGCAGTCTGATGGTGGTGCAGACTGATGGAGATACAGTCAATTACAGACAGTGACAATCCAATGTGAACTTGGCCAGGACAAGGAAAGCAGAGGGGCAGTGAGGCATGTGATGGGGTGGCTCAGACAGCCTTCCTGGCGCACGTGAGGACTCAGATGAGACTTGGAGCATGAGGGGGCATGGCACATATGAAGAGAGAGGGCTGAGGGAAACAGTGTGCCAGGCAAGGCTACCACATACAACACGCGGGCTGTGCACTGCTCAAGTCCGCACCAGGGCAAGTAGCTGCCACATACAGATGCACAGGCTGTGCACTGCACAAGTCCGCACCAGGGCAAGCACCTGCTGGGCCACATCCACCCAGGAGGCTGCCACATACAGACATGCAGGCTGTGCACTACATGTCCGCACCAGGTCGAGCAGCTGCTGGACCATGTCCACCCAGGACAGTGCCACATACAGACGTGCAGGCTGTGCGCTGCCCAAGTCCACATCAGGGCGAGCACCTGCTGGACCGCGTCCACCCAGGAGGGTACTATTTGTAATTCACAGGTAGGCTTTGTACGATCTAGTAGGTGTTAGGCAGAGAGGGAGTGTGCGCAAAGGCTCAGAGGTGTGTCTGGATAGAACAGGTGGAGGCAGCAAGGGGAGGCCAGATGACAAGTGACCCTTCAGGTTTGGGTATTATTACCTAAGAGCAAATGGGACGCTATCCCATGGCTTGACCTGTTCTGTCGAGAGCTTTTAAGAAGGCACAGCGGTAACTGTGCAGATGCTAGAAAGGCCACAGGTTCAAATCCCAGCTCTCCCTTCAACTGTGATGGGCTAATTAGCCTCTGGGCCTCAGTTTTCCCCCAGTAAAATGGGAAAGTTTACAGAGTAAGCTGCATAGGTGATGTACAGAGTGGGGCCTGGCACTCAGTCCTTGCTCTTAGTGACTGTGTTCACTCAGAGTGAGGACCAGCCCTGAAGGGAGAAGATGCATGCTGCTTGGATGCCTGTGAAATTCAGCTCTGTGCCAAGAATTCTCCACGTCACCACCACGTCTGAAAATGCTCCCAGTGGCGAGGTGTGAGGCTCCTGTGGGCCTGGCATCCTTGTGCACAGGGAGTCTGTGGGATGTGGCTGAAGGGATCTGAGCCAGCCTGTCAGTCACTCGTTTCCTGCCATTTTTGCTTCAGGGAGCAGATCAGACACTGAGCCATTTGTTCCTGAAACCGTTTTCTCCCACCTCCCAGGCTCAGATTAGTAGCATCAAGGAGAAGAAAAGGGGGTACGGGGTGTACCTTTCCCCATGACGCGTGTAAACTGCCCAGGGAGGTCCCCCTCGGGCAGCGGGGTGACCGCCAGCTCCCCGTCACAGCTGCTCAGCTGGTGCAGCTGCAGCCCGCCGCTGGCCCCAGCTGTGGGGGTGGCTGTGGCACCGGTGGCGGCAGCACCATCCTTGCAGTCGGGGCTCTGGGTCTCCGGGCCCAGCAGCGAGGGCTGGTGTGGGGCCTGGGGCTCTCGGCGGCGGGCCTCAGGGGTGGCGGTAGGGGAGCTGTAGGCCTTGATGGGGGTCAGGATCATCTGGTGCAGCTCCTGGAGTGGGACACGCAGGCTGCCCCCCTCAATGATGTCCTGGACGGGTGGGAGAGAAAAGATCTTGGTCATTCAGCACCCGGGATGGTTCAGGGAAGGGTCCACAGCTGCTGCCCCTGCAGTGGGATGTTCCTGGGACCATTTAACAGTCGCAAACCAATGGGAAGGGGTGGAGTGAGGTATATGCAAAAAGCCCTATCCCTGAGCCCCCAACCCCACTGGTAGCCACTATTGCATCATTCTGGTGGGCGTGGTGGCTCCCACCTGTAATCCCAGAACTCTGGGAGGCTGAGGCCTCCCAAGGATCCCTTGAACTCAGGAGGTCAAGATCAGCTGGAGCAAGAGTGAGACCCTGTCTCTACCAAAAATAGAAAACCTAGCCAAGTGTTATGGCTGATGCCTGTAGCCCCAGCTACTCAGGAGGCTGAGGGAGGAGGACTGCTTGAGCCCAGGAGTTTGAGGTTGCTGTGAGCAATGCCCAGAGTATCAAATGGCAAATGATCCCATCTTGTTATACAAGTAAAGACATCTACATTTGCATTATCTGTACTCCTCTCCAGAAGGATCTCTGGGTACTCTACCCAGGGTGACAGAGTGAAAAAATGTAAAAAAAAAAAAAAAAAAAAAAAAAAAAAAAAGTATCATTCTAACTTTGGGTCAGGCAGAATGCTTGGAAAACACAGGTCACCTGAGAACCACTTCCAGGGAGGACCACCGTCCTGGAAGGACCACCGTCCAGGGAGGACCACCGTCCAGGGAGGGCTACTGTCACCGTCCGGGGAGGACCAATGTCCAGGGAGGGAGTGTCCCTGTCCAGGGAGGGAGGATCACTGTCTGGGGAGGATCACTGTGGCTACTGAAACACTTTGGCACACTTTCTTTTCTGGCTTCCTCAGCACACTTCTAGAAAATGCATCTAACATTTGACATTTGCATGTATTAGAAGGCGTGTAGTAGCTGGGATGCACAGTGGCTTCGTGTCCTGTGTATGATTCCAGACGCAGGAGCCCATTCTCACACCTTCGTGATACATGCCACGAGCAGCCAAGCAGACTCCGCCAGTTGTGTGACCATTTGAATCCTGGCACTGCTGTGTGACCTTGGGTAAATGACCCAACCTCTCTGTGCCTCAGTTTCCCTGAGGACAACAATGGCAGCTGCTTGTTGGGTGGTTGTGATGATGTCAATATTTGCAGAGTCACAGGGCAGTGTCTGTCACCCTTCGTGTGCTTCTCTGTGAAATTACCAAGTATGAGCTGAGTGGTCCTAGGTGCCAGGCATTGTGCTGGACAGGGCACAGCAGGCTGCCCAGTGCAGTGGGAATGGCCTGAAGGCCTCCCCTGGGGAGTCTACACGGCCATAGGATGGACATTCCATGCTGGGACGGGGGAGGCTGTGGGATGCGCCAGGGCTGCTTCAAGGGAAGACTCCGGGAGATGCAGAGAGGACGCCCCATGTGGAGGGCACTTGCGGGCACAGGAGGTGGGGTCATGGGAGGAGCAGGGGGCCTGTGCCTGGGCAGGGTGGGTGAGGGCGGAGGGTGGGGAATGGCTTCTGGGAGCCACGTGGACCTGACATGGGTGGACAGCAGTGCCGGAGTTGGTCTGGATGAGGAGGGAGGCCAGGTTGGTGTGGAGCAGACGTGTTTTAGAAGGGCCCTTCTGGAGAGGAGTATGGATAATGCAAACGTACAACATGTCTTTGCTTGCTTAACAAGATGGAATCATTTTGCCGTTTGATACACCAGGTATCGCTCATCAGAAAAAGGGATGAAAACTGACCCCTCAGACACTTGTCTCTGGACCAGATGCTCACAGGGGCACGGATGCTGTGGCTGGGTGCAGGGGCCAGGGGCACGGTGGCCTTCCCTGGCCGGGCCCTCTGCCCCGCAGCTCTCCCTGGGACCCAGGAAGGACACTGACAATCGGGGCCCTGATTAGTAATGAAGTATTTAATCTTCCGAGAGCCCAGAATAGCAAGGACATAATTTAAAAAGCCTGACACGTGAGTGCCCGATCCGTTCCTGGGGCCTGCTCGTGGAGAGCACAAGCTTGCTGACGTCAGGGCTCACGGACATATGGAATGCCACTGTTCCTGCTCCCAAACCTTCCCATCGATAGAAAAAGGAAACTCGAGGATAGCAGCCATGGACACGCGCGTTTCTATTCTGGGCAGCAAAGGACACCAATAGCCACACCCTGCCTGTTGCTTTTTTTTGGTGGTGGGAGGGTTTGGAAGCAGAGCCCGAACTATGCCTCAGCCTAGTTGGCTGTCTGGGTTTACAAAGGAAGTGAAATTTCAGTTAGCCACCAGAACGTCTCAAACCCAGCCAGGGTCACCATCCAGACTATTTTAGGGGAGAGAGTCCATTTTCCTTCCAGAGAGGAGGGCTTCAGAGGACCTCCACCTTCATCTCCACGGGCATGTCTGTGCAGGGGTGGGTGTGCCCTGCTCTGCCCCACTCTCTGTGCCCCAAGTGGGACCAGCCCTTCCCCATGGCCCGGACACCGTCATTGACTTGGGACCATTGAGCTCTCCTTTACTTGGGACCTGGTGATCGGGCCAGAGAAGGCTTCAGGCAGTGAGCCAGCTGGCCCATGGCAGGAGGGCACCTGTCACCTTTCCTGACTCAAGTAAGTGCCAACTAAGGGACCCTGGACCCTCCCCTGAGTTCCTGCCAACTGCCCAATCAGCACCCAGGCTGTGGAAGGTCCTCACCCCCCTGTCTAGCCCACCAGCCCGTGACTGAGGAGCAGAGGAAAAAAGAAAAAACAAGGATGAGGCTTCCCCTGAAGGGCCTGGGCAGTTGAGCTGAGTGGCCACATGGCTGCTGTCCCTGAGGTGAGCAAATGCAGGCCTGTGACACTCTGTTAACTGCCACCAAACCCTCGCCTGCTCTTGTCACATGGCAAAAAGGCTTCTGCAGTTAGTGGAGAGAAAAGGAGGTTTTGGTTATGGAAAGAGCTGAGCTCCTTCAGACAGGAAACATATGCGTGCCCTAAATTCAAATCTCATTCTTCTATTGGAGGCAACACCACCAAAAAAAGAAACCAGAGACATCATGAATAATGTTGGACACGTTCTGTGAAATAGAACTTCTCAAGAATCTTGTAGAGTTTTGTTTTTTCTTCCCATAAACTTCAAGCTATTGGCTCAAATGCCTCTTGGTTGATGGCTGGTTAGCTGACCCCCTGCTGCACCTGTGGGGTGACACCTTCACCCTCAGTCACAGTCCTGAGTCCAGCACAGAGCGCCCACACCGAGGAGGAAGCAGGGAAGCGGTCTGCAGGGAGCTCTGTCCAGCGCCCCCCACCAGCTATGGGATTAATTCTCCATGTTGACAAATAACGGGAATCTTCCCAAGGGTCTACTGATCCTTCAAGCCAAAAATATAACTCTACAAATAAACACAAAGACTCAAATCGAAGCTGCCCATTAACCAGAGTGCTGAGGATGCCTCTGAAGGCGGACAGTGGGAAGTCCAGTCCTCTGCGGGCCACCACTCAGTGGACACGTGGGAAGGAACTGCTTTCTCACCACGCCAGGCCTGGCTGGTCCTTAGCTCCCACAGGAATGCTGGTGCAGTGCCTATCCCCAGTATGTGACATCGAAAAGGAGCCCACTATTTGGGAAAGAGACATCTGGGCAGCCAAGGTGTTCCCAGCACCTACAGTGTGTCCTGGGCCCTGTCCGTCTCTTTGTGAAGGGAGGACAGGGGCTTCTCACATACTAGGCAAGGCCCTGCATCTACTTAAACCCTCTCTTCTCCATTTATCCACCTCAGTGCTGAGCCTGGTGGCAGGTGCCATGATGCACTGGGCATAAAAACAAACCCGAAATAATACTTGGCCCAGAGCCTTGGGGCCCACATGGCACAAGGGCTTGAGGACAGGGAGCTGCAGGCACACAGCACAGCAATGCTTGACCCACCACTGTGTGTGGGGGGGGAGGGTTCAAGAGAAGAGGGACAGCCTGAGGGACCTGTCTGATTCCCTTGGGAGGTTTGCTGGGAGGCCAAACACGCTGACAGGTGGGAAACATTTTGTAAAGTACAAAACGCACCTTCCTAGCCCAGCACCGCTGTGGAGCTGGTGAGCATTTCACACCACCAGACGGAACCGCTGCTTCGTGGCAGCAGCTGATGGAATCAGGGTCTCAGATCTGAGTCTCAAGGACAAATCTGGCCCCTCTGGAGGAAAGGCGGGGCTCACAGAGATGCACTCCTGTCCCTCCAAGCAAAGGCACGTGGACCCAGGTGACACAGTGTGAGGGCGCGTGTGCCTCTCTTCTCCACACCAGGGTCCCAAGCCCAGAAAACATTTCAGCCACACAGTCTGGGAGCGGAATGGGAAAGTGGTGAACAAAATCACATGGAAACACTTCCGTGGTTAAAGATAAATGTTGAAAAATCTGCAGTGACTATCCTAATCTTCCTTTTCCACAAAATACCCTAAGAAGTCTGTGATTCCACACCTCATGCCTTATCACAGCTTCACAGCCCTGGTTCACAGGCCCCCGCTTCTGTTCTCACCGGCTCTCCTGAAGCCACGTGCTCTGCAGAGGGCCAGCCCCAGGGGACAGCGGCCCGTGGCACTGGGTGGGGCTCAGCCTCTGCTATCTCTCAGCCCCTCCTCACGTCATGGTGCCCCCAGGTCTGTCCTCGGCTCCTGCCACGTGACGCACACGTGAGCACCAACTCCCAGTTACACACAGATGACCCACAGCCAGGTCTTCCAAGCCCTGTGGGGCTCATGGGCTCTCCTGGCCGCTGACTGGCCATTTCCCCTGGGTGTCCCACAGGTTCCCAGCTGGACCCCATGTCCCACTTCCCTGTACTTTCTGTCCCCAAATGCCATGACACTCTGGCCCAAACCTCCTGATAACGACCAGATTCCCTCTAAACCAGTGGTTCTCAACCTTCCTGATGCCGCAATGTATTTTCATTGTTACAAAGGGGTCATGACCCACAGGTTGAGAACCACTGCAGCAATCGCTATCATTTCTCTCCTCCTCACAGCCTCTGTTTGGCTCAAGGTCCCTTCCAGTCCCGCTAAGTCTCCCAGCAAGGGTCCCAGCCAGCAACCTGGCACCTGTGAAGGCTTCTGTCCTCCACTGCGGGGACATCTCACCCCCAGAAGAATCCCTGTTGTGGTGATGACAGTGACCACACTGCACTGTGAGACTGCCTGGCACCACATCCTCCTGTCCCCTCGCACGTCCCATGCTCCCCATCAGGAATGGGGTGCTACTCACGGTAGCCTTCAGCAGACGGGGACCAAGTCCCAGGCGGCTGCTCAGTTCAGTCTGAGGCGCTGAACGGAAGAGCTCTGGGCGCAGCCGTCCGCAGCTACTACTGACTGTGAACTAGCTGCGGGCGGGGCCGTCTCCTTAGAAATCTCTGGATTCTATGTGAGGTAAGAATGCCCCTGGAAGACATGGGCAGGATGGCAGGCCCACGGCATTGCCAACAGGTTACAACAAACCCTCCCTGGAGGAGAAGAGCTAGGGGTTCCAGAGGAGACAGCCAGGGGTGGGGGAAGATCCCAGTGATCTCCAATCCCCAGGCCCTCAGCTCCTGCAGGAGATGAACATTCAGGAGGTCCAAAGCAAGCTCGACAGACACACACTCTCCCCCTTCAAAGTCAAACTGAATCAACTCCCTCTCGTTCTCTGATTACACATTAGCTGCATCATACTTTGTACTACCTTTGCCTTCTTTTTTATATTTTATCATGTCCCAAAATGATCTTTTAGGGGGAGGGGGGCTATTTTGGAGACAAGGTCTGACTTTGTTGCCCAGGCTAGAGTGCAGTGTTATCATCACAGCTCACAGCAACCCCAACCTCTTGGGCTCAAGCAATCCCCCTGTCTCAGCCTCCCCAGTAGCTGGGACTACAGGCACCTGCCTGGCTAGTTTTTTATTTTTAGTAGGGATGGAGTCTTGCTTTTACTCAGGCTGGTCTCAAACTCCTGAGCTCAAGGGATCCTCCTGCCTTGGCCTCCCGGAGTGCTGGGATTACAGGCCTGAGCCACTGCACCTGACCTACCTTTGGCTTCTTTTTAACTTTCCCGTTTTAGTGAACCAGGGAGAAAGTATTTCTTGTGGAGTTGACAAATTCTAGACATGAAATCTAGGACTCAGAAAACATCTCCAACTTATCAAAGGCTAGAAGGGAAGTCAACGGCATGCCAGGGCCACCCGTGCCACCTGGCAGCCCAGCGCTTCCCACGCTAACCTTAGCCCAGGGCGGCAGGGAATGAAGCTAACAGTAATCCACTCCCGGCCCCTCAGGAGATGGAAGATGTGAATGAATGCCCGAAGGATGCTCCAGGAGTAAGGGAGGACACTCATTCACTAAAGCTTACTAACCGAATCTTCATGAAAAATGTTTTCTTTACTTTCTAACAGACATGGAGTAAATTTGTCCTTTGAATATAAAATGGCAATAACCAATCAGTGGACAAGTTGCTATGAAGCAGTTACCATAAAGTTAAAAATGACAACAGTGATTTCATGTTCGGGGGAACAGCTCGCTTGTGATTTGGAATAATGCTCTTTACCTAAGAAGAGGCATTCTTCTAGGGGTTCCAGAGGAGACAGCCAGGGGTGGGGGAAGATCCCAGTGATCTCCAATCCCCAGGCCCTCAGCTCCTGCAGGCCTGGGCGGCCTCTCCCTGTCTATCTGGCCAGAGGTTTTAAAAGAAACTTTCCCTATAAAGTTACATATGCATATTTCACAGATATACAGAACATATAACGTGATACGCATGAAGTACAACTTATATAACATATATAAAATTATACTCACTCACAACTTTAAGTTTCTAAAAAAATTCCCACTCCATTAAAATGCTTATGTGCTCACAACACTCACTTTAGACCCACCTCCCTGGATACTCGGTCCCCTTCCAAAGGCTCCCCAGGGTTACTAGGTCACCACTCAAGCTCGGCAGGCTGCAAACACCCACAGACTTCCCACCTGCTACTCCCAATGCCCAATCCACCAGAGTCCAGAGCAGAGGGAACATGGGTTCACTTGCGTCTGACACAGGCCTGCACTCCTTCAAACCTCACATGAAATCGTATGGTGACTAAGTCCTAAAAATGACACTGTTACCAAGGAGGCGTCCAGACACGGAGATAAGAAGAGGTCTGTGTGAGCAGCAAAGACCAGGCAGGCAGCCCATCACCACTTCTAACGCTGGGATAAACTCTTTTCATCATTTCGCATTTTTGAGATGGTTCCTGCCAGAGTCATGGGGACCCATTCTGCTAAGTTAAAGTCTGAAATTATTCCCCAACTATGGCCATCTGTCAGAGGCCTTTGACCCTCTCTGCTGAGCCCTGAAGCATCCCTGTGGGTGTTCCTCACTCTGGGGAGGCTCTTCCCAAAAGCAGACCTGGGGTACAGCAGCCAAGCTCTACTCCTCCCACACTGTCGAGGCTCCAGCCTTTGAGGGTGAGTGAGCACTGATCTCTACACATGCACTGATGCAGGGGCAGGTGCAGCTCATAAGGGCACCCCTCACAGCACCGCCTCAGTCAGGATGGGCTGGACCCGGCACTACAGTGCCGAGGAAGCACATCCAGCCCTGCCTCCTGCTTCCCCTGGCTCCACCTCTCTGTCTGGTGACGAAGCCTCTGTGATGTGCTCTGAAACTCTCTTGATTTCCAAATGAGGATTTTCCTTGGCCGGTTTTCCCACAACCAAGGTGGAAATGTTCCCTAGGCTGGTTAGAACTTACCCTTTCCAAAGACTTCAGGAGATTCTGTCTTTCTTTGAGCTTCTGAATGCTGATGACGATCTTATGTCTTGCACCTTTGGTAACATTCTGTAATTGAATATGTTTTATTAAAAATATGTTTAAAAACACGTTTTTAAGTATCCATTTAGAGCTACCTAGTGCTGTGGTGCCACCTCTGCCCCCCCCACAATCACAGGCTGGTCACCCCCTCATCTCTCCCACTGCCGTCCACCGTGACAGATCTCTGCTCATGGTGCCTTCCAAGGCCATCTGGCCACACATGAGGCCCATCTTCTGGCCGTGGCCCTTATCTGTACCTTACAGAAACAGAACAGCCAGGATCCCACCAGAATGGAATTTCTCAATAGTCTTAAAATAATTTTTAAGTCTAACTAATGTTCCTCCTCTTCCCCAGGTGTTTTAACTCCGGGGTTTCCTGGAGGTCTCTCACGGCCTTCCACACCTCTCTGTATCTCGAGGAGACACGTGGCCACAGGTAGTGGAGAAGTCCACGGCAGTGTCAGAAAAACCTGGGGAACTTTTTTTTTAAATTTATTTTTATTGTTAATTCATGGGACTGTGTACATTAGTGCAATCAAGGGGTACAATGTGTGGGTTTCATATACAATCTGAAATATTCTCATCAAACTGTTCAACGTAGCCTTCATGGCATTTTCTTAGTTATTATATGTAGACATCTGTATTCTGCATTTAGTAAGTTTCGCCTGTACCCATTCTAAGATGCACCATAGATGTGGCCCCACCCATAACCCTCCCTCCACCCTAACCTCCCCCCTCCCTTCCGCTCCCTTGGCCCTTTCCCCATAGTCTTGTGCTATAGTTGGGTTATAGCCTTCATGCGAAAGCTATAGTCTAGCTTCATAGTAGGGCTGAGTACATTGGATACTTTTTCTTCCATTTCTGAGAGACTTTGCTAAGAAGAATATGTTCCAGCTCCATCCATGTAAACATGAAGGAGGTGGAACTTTTTTGTTAATTGCAGCCCCTCTGTTGTTTCTCTAAGGAAAACTACAACAGAACACAATCCACAATTCAGTCATGCTCAGAACTTCAGGTGTATGATTAGAATTCACAGTAAAAGCTAAGGATTTTATCTTCTTAACTGGTGGCAATGGGGAGCCCACCTGTTGATATGGACATGGCAGATTTCCTAATAGACAGTCTTTTCTCAAATAAGGTCTTTAATACTAACATCTGGTGAGTACTTGCAACTATTCCATAGAATTCCCCGGGAAGAAGGAAAACACAGGAATGCCAGCAACATCTCCCTTACTTAAAAAACTTACGATTCAAGCAACAGGAGAATGCAGCCTCTAAGACGGAACCCTAGGGGTGTATTCCTGCTTACTTTGAGCTCTGGTGAATTGAATGACTCTGAAAGTCATCCTGGCCTCTGGCTCTGCCCCCATATCATTTCTTTCTTTTTTTTTTTTTTTTTCCTGAAGTTGAACAACTGATGACTTAAGATTTTTTTTCTCAACTGTGACTCACACACAAAAATGCTCTTAGAAATAGTTCTCAACCATCCTTGGGATCTGAAGGAGCAGTCAAGATCCACAAACTGGTGGGAGAAATTAGTGCCTTTCATGCTTGGACACGTGCAGTGACTTTGGGCTTCGTCTTGTGTCTCAGCGCTGGGATTCAGCCAGGCCCGTGGAGGTTACCAAGGGTACGAATAGTCACGGGAGGGAGGCAGGGCTCAGACCCACTGTGCCTGAGTGCTACCATCTCCTGTTCCTGCAGGGAAAATGTTATTAGTGTGTTCAGACCACCAATGCTTTTAAGTCATTGCTCAAAGGAAACTGAGGCCAATGTGAGACTTGCAAATAGCATTTTAAACAAGGGAAACAAAGACATTGGCCAGATTTACTGGGGCCCAGCATGGTAGGAAACATGCTTAGTTTCCAGGGCTCTGTAGACTGGCCTTTGCCATTCACTCTGGGTAAAGATGGCTTGGAAGGAAGGAGCGTCTTTGTCCTGTGATGGTACAGAGAAAGGAAATGAAATCTCAGACCTGGGGAATGTCATTCTCAATGACTGGTCCACATTAGGCAAAGTGGTCAGAAGAAAAAGTATTTTGTATAATTTATTCCAATCTCAACTAAAACCAGCCTGAAAACAATTTTTTAACAGTGTCAGGCAGGTCCAAGGCGAGGCTTAGGGCCCGCACTCACCAGTCCAGTTAGAAGTTAGCTGATTTGTCAACAGACTGGACAACAATAACAGATCTGCCCCTCCCCAAAACAGGCTCTGGTTGGCAGAAGGAGAATGTGACAGAAGCAAAAGCAAGGCCAGATTCTTGAGGCCATGGTCAAACGTCACTCCTCGGAGACTCCACAGATTTCTCCCTAGTCCTGGGAACGTTCAGGGCACACGTGGCTCATGCCTTTTCATACCGTGCTATCTTGTCCTCGTTACCCTGTGGTTATCTGCTTGTCTTCCGTCTCCTACTGGACCCCAAAGGCAAGACCCCAGCCTCACCATGGAATGCTGGCTGGCACCTGGCCATCCCCAGGACAAGGCATGCTGCCATGTGGGTCTGACAAGGCTGTCCACGACCTGACCTCCAGGCCCTCCAGGGTACCCTCTCAGCCGGTGGTCACCTTGAGCACATACCTGAGCCTCCAGCTGGCACTCGGTGAGGGCCATCATCTCCTCGTAGGTCATCTGGGAGAAAAGCGCAGCGTACTTGTGCAGGCGAAGACTTTTTAACCAGGCTGGAACATCTGGAGTGCAGGGTGCGTGAGAGATGGAAAGAGAAATGAGGGGGGACAAGGAGAGATGACCAGAGACGGGCAGGGGTGGGGTGGGGTGGTGAGTACAGAAAAGAAGAGGAGGTGATGGTCAGAGGAGAAAGAGAAAAAGACACTTTATGTCAATTAAAGTTATTCAATTTTAGCTGAGACACAGGTGTCTGGGGCTGCCCCGGGATGTTCCTACTGACGTGGGCTCTTCTGTTCTGCTTAGACCAGGGTCTGCTAACTTGGGGCCCACAGGCTTCAGGGCAAAGACTACCCTCCGAGTTATATCCTAGTTTGTGACTCTATGTGAAGTGGTCTGGGCAGAGGGTCACTTACAGCTTCCATGAGATTCTTAAATGAGTTTATGATCCAAACAAACAAACAAAAAAAAAAAATGGCCAGGACCGACGGCTTTCCTGGACAGCCCATTCTCGTTGCGGGTCTGGCAGGATTTAACACTGCACCTCGGGAGGCTATGTTGTTGAATTACCCTCAGAGCAGATTCCCACATGTTTCAGCCAGTCCCACAATGATGGAAACCAGGTGATGGCCGTACCCCATCATGGTGGAGTCAATGAATTTCCAGCCAGGCCTCTCGCTGTGAGGCCACAACCTCCCTCTTCCCCAGGGAGACACAGGCACCGCATGCCCAAAGCTCCCTCACAGGCTCTGTCATCTGACCATTTCTCTGAGCTACAGAATATATCTGGGTGCATCTGAGACTTTCCTTGAATGTTAAGGCTTGAAAGGGCCAAAGACTGGCTGGGCCCAGCACACAGGGCACACAGGACAGTGGAAGTGCCAAAGCGTGTCTCCAATGACCCCCAAGTCTGGGATTCGAGAGTTAAGAAAATGGAGGTCACACTGGAAATCCACAGGAGAACCACCACCTTGCTGAGCACAACCGAGTGAAGTGTGTGCCGGCGTTTTCAAATCAAGAGTTTTTGAACTAATAGGACCTTTGAAAAGCTTCCAGGATATCTTCCCGCCACCCCTGCTCACAGAAAAATGGCAAAATCACGAGATGAAGCCCAGATCTCAGAGCAAGTAGGTGGGGCGACGGGAGCTGGAGTGCAGGTGCCCTGGTTCTCAGGGTTCTCCACCTTGCGCCGATTCTTATAAGGACTAAAGGTAGCCCATTCGTGGCAGGGCTACGAGTGAGTACAAAGTGCTTTGGAACACCAAGGCACTGGGTAAATGTTACTTGTGTTTCTATGAAGCATTACCCATCACTAACCAGGTTAGTTGTGAGACCCCATCGATTGCCACGTGCTTTATTCTGAGGAACTGACAAACACATACATTCCAAAATAAGTAGGCATCTTCTGAAGGTTCAATGGTTAGAGCAGAAAGCTGGGATGGATGAAAGAGGCCTGGCCTGTTCTCAAGTCAGGCCTTGCTTTCTGGTGGGTGCAGGATGATCTCCTGAACTCAAAGACACAGGTGGGGATGGCATATCTGGTGACCTAACTGCTCGATCAGCACCAACGTGAATAGGGATTTCTGGAGAATTACAGCTGGACATCCCATGGCATTTTAAGAACAGACTCAGTTATCTCAGGCTAGAAATCACGTCATGCTGTCCTTGGAAGCCGTCATCCCACTGTGACAAGCCAGAGTTCCTGTATGACCACTAGTAATCAGACGGACAAGGTCCCCAGCACACAGGGCATCCTCCTCCACCCAGAGTCCAGGACACGTCAGCTCAGGAGTGCGGCACTTTCCCTCCTGTGACATCCCAGAGCTATCCTCCCAGACTTCACTCCCAGCCCGTCACCTCTGCTGAGATAGTGTGAGTGCAGCTGCAGAAGCAGCAGCAGTGATGTCACCACTCTGTCACCAGGTTTCAAGTTTGCCATTTACATCTTTGAAAGTCCCATGTCACTGCTCAGAAAACCCAACGATCATGATTCAGAGGGATTGGGGTAACCCAGTGCCACACGTGGGCACAATTCATCACAGCAGAGAAAGGAGCCCTCTCACCACCTGAGCTCTCATCACTGCAGCGCAATCCTGCAAATCCACCCAGGACATGGCAGATGGAGCCCCACACTCCTGACCTGTGCTGTGAACTGTGCAGAAGCCACAATGACAACACAGGGTCTGGAGGTGTGAGGTGCAAGTCTCGGGTCAGTCCGAGTTCTTGCCTTTTCTTTTCTTTCTTTTTTTTTTTTTTTTGAGACAGATTTTCACTATGTTGCTCTCTGTAGAGTGCGTGAAATCACAGCTCACAGCAACCTCAAAGCCTTGGTGTAAGCGATTCTCTGCCTCAGCATCCCAAGTAGCTGCGTCTATAGGTGCCCACCACAATGCCCGGCCACTTTTTGTTGTTGTTGTTGTTGTTGTCGTTGTTTAGCAGGGCAGGGACGGCTTTGAACCCACCAGCCCCGGTGCATGTGCCTGGTGCCCTAACCACTGAGATAGGAGCACTGAACCTCTCTCATTTTCTAAAAACCATTTTCACAACTAGAATTTTTCTAGTGGGAAGAGGAGAAGAACCTGCCTCATTCATTAAGCAAAATGTGGGTCTGCAGGGAGTGAGTTCCCTGCACTGGGAAAGGCTCCCAGGCAGCTGTAGGACACGGTAAGCTGGGCCTTCCTGAGACCAGTCCCAGAGGCACTCCTGGACCCCGGGTCCCTGAGACCAGTCCCAGGGGCACTCCTGGACCCCGGGTCCTTGAGACCAGTCCCAGGGGCACTCCTGGACCCCGGGTCCCTGAGACCAGTCCCAGGGGCACTCCTGGACCCCGGGTCCCTGAGACCAGTCCCAGGGGCACTCCTGGACCCCGGGTCCCTGAGACACTCCTGGACCCCTGTCCCCTGGAGCAGGGACATGTCAACGCTGTTCTGAGAGTGGGACCTCGGTGCCCAGCTCAGTGCCAGGTGCCCAAAGAGCTCTTCATTTTGCAAGGAGACCTGATGATCAGGGAAGAGGAGGTCCCAGTCCCCAAAACATGCTGCTAACCTTTCACCCCTTGGCGGGTGGCAAGCTACTTTCCCTTGTAGGGATTAAAACAAAGCTCCATTGAAAGGGAAGCACATCAGAGAACCCAAATCCTTGACCATGTCATTCCCCCCAAGCCGGGAACAGCGATGACTGCATGGCGGATTCTGCAGGTGCTGGCCAGGGGTGACCTTAATTGAGAGCTCAGGTCCTGCCCAGGGTCCGGATGCCACAGTGCTGGACGCGACGCTAAGCTCCATCTAAGATTTTCTTTTTTCATTCTCTGAAGCTGTGGCTATGGCTGGAAGGCCACAGCCAACACAAGCAGGGGAGAGGCAGAGTGGTTTCCGGAGGAGTGACGTGTGACTGAGGCACCATAGGTCTGGCTGGCACAGTTACCTCATCTCATGTCTCACCTGTGCTGCTTCTGGCCGACGTGCTAAGATGAGGGTCTCAAACTAGCAAGTCCCTGTCTTGGGCAGTGTGAGAAAGATAGTGATGCTTTTGCTATATGCTGGGCTGACTTCCTTGTTGAGTGTGGATTCCTGGTATTTGCTTGTTCAACCTATGAATGATGGGGGCCAGGCACTGGCCCATCCCTGCCACCAGGGAACTTTTAATCCAGACAGAATGGCTGGCTTACCCACAGAAATCACAACAGCAGCGGGACAGGGCTAAGCACAGCCACAGTTCTTAGGGAGTACAGAATGGGGAGTGTTTTGATTTGCCTCCCGTGTGGGGCTGGGGAACCTGTGGCTTTCTGATTTTAAGATTGTTCTATTTTAAGCACCAAAGGAGGCAAGAAAAGCGCCAGCTTTCTCTGCGTCACAGAGCAGGATTTGTTCTATATAATTTGGATTCAGTAGAGAGGCTATTCTTAAAAGACCTAGAAGGCTGTGCTCTCCGCTCCTGTGAGGACAGCTTCAGAAGAGCAGCAGCGTAGACTGGCTGGCCTGATGATCAGGGAAGAGGAGGTCCCAGTCCCCAGAAGCCATTTTGGGACCTCAACACAGGGGTGATGGACGGGAACGGCTGGAGATGAGGTGGGTGTCAGATGCCCAAGGGGGTGAGGTGGAAGCGAGGAACACAGACGTCAACTTGCAGGTGGTGACAAGCTGCTGAAATCTGGGCAGCATGCTGGAAAGATGGTGGCTTCCAATGTAAAGGCTGGGCTAGAGACATGAACTCAAGAAGACCGTGAAGACGGCAGGTGTGGCAGGTGTGGCAGAGGGAAAGGAAAGGAGCAAAGTGACGGCACTGGGACAGCAGGGAGAGGAGGGAGCTGGAGGCCCCACTGACGTAGGAGAAGGCACAGGAAACACAGGGAGCAGCAAGTCTGGGGTGACAAGGGAGAGACGAAGACCTGCGGTGAGATCAGGTGAGGTCACTGCCTTTGGCTTGTACAGGGGGAAATGTCAACGGTCCCAGATCTCGGTAGACAGGCCTCCTGCCAGTAGCTCACGATGGCTGCTTTAGCCGCAGAAGCAGATGAGGTCATTCAGGCAGAGAACATGAGGGAGACCAGGGGGCCTTGGTGGAGGCCCGGGAGCAGTGGGACTTTAGGGAGGTGCAGGGGACAAGCCCGGGCAGGAGGTCTTGGGGAGAAAGCACAGCCACGTACGTGCACGGCCGTGGGCCCGCGGCACACAGTCCTCCTTGGGCTCCTTCCAGAGCTGCTCAGTCCACACTGGTTTATCTTTTTCCTGGCCATTTCTCATAACAGCGCTTGTTTATGTTCTGTGTTTACCTGCTGGTCTCCACTAACGGAATCCAGTTTTAAATTTCGTTGCTTTCTACTTCCCTTCTAGAGTGAGCTCTGGAGTGTATAACAGCTCGCAGAGGCCGGGCTCCAGGAGAACTTGGGCTGCTTTTCACCAAGGCCTGCTGTGAAATGCTGCCAGCTCTTGTCAACTAACAGGCCGCACCGCACCCATCACAGCGAGGAGCCCCTGCGAGAGCTGGGAGGAAGCCCTGGGAAGGGCAGGGGGGACGGTGTCCCTGGGAGAGGGAAACGCAGCCGGCCTCGGTCCCATGAAGGGCTCACAGGGGGTGACGTGGAACCTCGGTGGAAGGTCAACTCCTGACTGCTAGGGAGCCAGGCTCCTCTCAGAAGCGCCCCTCCACGGTGTGACGCATCCCTGGGGTCTGAGGGCGAGGAGGGAGCAATACAGACATGAGAAGCGGCCAGCTCCTCAGGGCTGACACGAGGAGAAGATTCTTCAAAAATGAAGATTACGGAAGCCCATCTTTATTTCCGGCCATGGCGGTATAAGCAGCTCTATTCTGTCCCAGCCTCTGAGCAAAAGAAAGGCGCCCCGGTCTCTGGTTCTCCTGAGCATGCTCCCCGGCCCTAAGGACTGTCCGCAGAGGCTACCTGGGGGCTCCAGGCTCGTGGGGGGCACATGTGGTCCTGGAAGGCAAGAGACGCCAGGTATGGAGGACACCCACTTCTGGGGAGTGAGGTAGGGGGCTCCCTGGCCATGCTGAGATAGCTGCGAGGTCTGGATCACAAGCTGCCCTCATGGGCAGGGACCGTCCTTGAGGCACCTCCGTGGAAGATGCCTTGGGTGAGGAATGGAGACGGAGAGTCTGACAACCTTGAGAATTTGGGGGAATCCTGGGGTTTTTCTTTTCAAAGACCTCAAGGCTCTTAGCCTCTCTGGGAAGAGTCAGCACAATTCTCAGCCCAGGAGGGCCCACTGCTCAGGTCGTGCATGATATATGGGAATACAAAAAAATAAAGCAAATTTATTAAATCCTGGCCATTAAGTTAAAAGAATCCAAGCAGGCAGGTTGAAAGTCAACATTCCGAAAATGAAGACTAGCTCCAATCACAGCCACGCTGGGTGTCCCAGCCACTCTGGGGCCGCATCACTCCTGCTTGTCACCCGGACCTTCATGAGCCTCAGAGCTGTATTCACAACCTTCCTTCCAAAGGTTTCTGACAGGTCCCTTTCCCTTAAAATATCTTGCCTCTCGATTTTTCTAGTCTCATTCTGAGACAGGCAGAGGTTCAAAGATCTACATTTCAGAAACAACTCAAAACCCCAAACCAGCTGTTTCAGAGTAGAAAATGTATCTCCTTTGCTCTAGAGAGAAAAAGTTTCCCTAAGTTTCATCTACGACAGACTCCTTAGAAATGGCAAAATGAACACGTTTCCCGGTCACGGCCCTCCGCCGTACCTGCTGTGTGTCCATCAGGGTCAGTGGAGCCAGGATTTCTTTCTCATCTTTATTAAGTCTATATACGAATAACACATGGGTGTCAACAATCTGTCTCTGCCCTAACACAGGCCCCACGTGCCACACACACCCTGTGGGTGCTGACCTCTGATGGTAAGCGGCAGAGCAGGAAGAGAAGGCGGCCCTTGTGAGCCCCGCAGGGCCGCTCCCGAGAGACGCTGAGCCCCACATCTGGGATAGAGCCCCCCAGACGAACTTCAGTGCAGGTCCGCACCATGTTGAGACTGCGCAGGCGAGGACGGGAGGCAGGGCTGCCCCCTGGGGCCAGGCAAGAGCAGGTGCACTGCAGGGACCCCCACTGGAAGGTTCCAGTACCCTCAAGGTCCCCTCTGTCCCTCCAATCTATTCCTCCTCCTGTACATCCTGGGCTGCAGATGACACCTTGGGTTGTCCACATGTCCCAGCCAGAGCCCTGGGCATGTCCTGAATTCCTCTGCCGGAACTACCTATGTTCTATTAGTTACAGCCTCTCAGTTCTAACACTTAGAAGTCTCGCGGACACTCCTCTGCCTCCTGCCTCCGTCACACCTCTCCACTGTCTCCACGTCCAGGATGGCCGGCCCCTCTTCCCTTTGCTGCACCTCCCACACTGCTCTGGGAGTCCTGTTTCTAACATGCACATCTCAGCGGGTCGCGCTGTTGCAGAAATTCCTTCAACAACTTCAGGATAAAAGACGACATCCTCGCAAGACCGAGGGTCTGCTCTCCCCTGTGCTGACCCTCCCCACATGCCCCCAAGGCTCAGCCACGGGACCTGCTTGGCCATGATCCCTCTCCACGACTCCACGCATGCCGCTGTCTGCGGGCACAACGCCCTGTCCTCACCTGGCCTGTGGGGTGACTTGTCACTCCCTGAGCCTCAGCCCCCAGTCTCTCCTTTTCCAGCAACTTGCTTGTCTTCCCTCCACAGTGTGCCTTCTCCAACCCACGACAAGCCCTTCAGACCACGTTTTTTTTTTTTTTAGACAGAATCTCGCCCTGTGTCCTGGGTAGAGTGCTGTGGTGTCATAGCTCACAGCAACCTCAAACTCCTGGGCTCAAGTGATCCTCAGCCTCCTGAGCAGTTGGGACTACAGGCACCTGCCACAGTGATGGCTAGTTTTTCTATTTTCAGTAGAGACAGGCCTCTTTCTTGCTTGGGCTGGTCTTGAACTCCTGATCTCAAGGGATCCACCTGCCTCGGCATTCCAGAGTGCTGGGGTGACCTGCGTGAGCCTCGTGCCGGGAAGACCAGGTATCTCCACAGCCTAGCACTGCAGTGGGGGCTTGTCTGCTGCAGCCATGACAGTGAGTCCTGCCTCAACACCCCAGAGGCTGAGCCCACAGCCTCTCTCAGCAGGTGCTCAAAAAAGTCAACTGATTTGAACGAAGACAAAAGTAACCTGTCAATCAGTCATTCTGCCCTTCACGTTGCTCCCATGCAGTGGCCACGCCATCCACCAACGGCCCTGGCGCATGTCCAATCTCAGGTGCTAGGGTTTATGCAGCACCTCTGAGGACGCGATGCTGGTGTGAGTGGCATGTGCGTCCCCACCAGGTGTGTGTCCCCACCACGGACTCCTTGCTGGACTTTCTTTTCTTCCTAGGGAATTACTGGAACCTTTTTACCTCTCTTGGCTACCCGAGGGCTATGGGGTGAGGGGTGAGGGCACCTCATGAGCTGCCAGGGAAAGAGCCTCGTAAGTGAGCACCAACTCGGATGGAATTGAGAATCTTCCCTCTGGGCTGAGTCACAGTGAAGTTTTTGAGAAGAACAAGGACGGCTGAATGCAGGGGCCACAGCCAGCGCTTTTAGTCCAAACACGGGTAACCAGCAGCCTCCACAGGAAACAGTAAAGGGAATACATGTCATATTCCCATTCAGCTTCCTGCTTCTCCTCGGTTAGTTTCAAGCTGAGTAGCCAGTTCCATTCTTTCTTTAGCT
This sequence comes from Loris lydekkerianus, assembly GCA_963574355.1. Lineage (NCBI taxonomy): Eukaryota > Metazoa > Chordata > Mammalia > Primates > Lorisidae > Loris > Loris lydekkerianus. The sequence continues at coordinate 17,670 of CAUYPK010161074.1, read as the reverse complement.
TCTAATAGTCACCTGAGACTCCCTCACCCCAAAGCACATTCGATCTTTGCCTCAGAGAGCCGACCACAGCCATGAGGATGGGCCTTTACCATAAAAGGGAGAGAGGCAAGCTGGGCGGATGCCATGAGCCCTTTGAGAGTAGGAATCGGTCCCCTCGAGAGAGACGTTAGTGACAATCTCTGGCAAAGGGTGCTGACACCAGACAGAAATAAAAAGAAATAAAAAGAACAGGAACGCTGGGCCCTGACATTTATTCCTCACTCTTGACCTAAGAGGCACACTTCTAAGGGCCGATTTGACCCAGACCTAGCTAGTCTACCTGGGGGACAAGGAAGGACGGATGAGCCACGCAGTGTCTGAGCAAGGTGCATGGGCCGCTGGCCAGAAAGTGGCTTCACAGAGGAGCACGTTCCATCACTGCGACTTCTCATTCTTCTCCCCAGGGGCAGGGTGAGGGTGAGACGCTCCATGCAGATTAGGGAGCTCGTCCATACTTTACCACAGGTTCCTTGTGTTTCTTGTAAAATGGGGGGGACTTTTCCTTTAAGAGTCAGGAAAATAACCATTAGATGCGGCAGCCTGAGGGGAACCAGCAAGTGGTTTCAACAGCGGAGGTTCCTGCCCAAGGCCTGGGTCAAAAGAACATGGATCCAGGAGGCAGAGCTGGCTCTTCCCGCTTCATTGGATATTGTATTTTCTGGGGCCCCCGGCCCAGGGCTGGGGAGGGATGTTTGTGTTTCACAGACACCGGCCCATGACACTTGGGAATGCTCCTGTTGTGGGGCGTGGGCACTTCTGTCAGCTGAGCTGCAAACATACTTTTCCCACGAATAGAAACCTTCACCCTCTATCCTGTTCCTTCCTTCAAATATCTTTTTAGATTTAATTTTCTAACGACTTTATATATGTGAAGTCCCAATCCAATTCTTGGGAGAAGAAAAATTCAACAGGGTGGGAATATGCAGAAGAGGGGCCTTCTGTTTATCCAGCCACCCATAAATAACCTGCTTTCTGACTGGCCCCGGGCCTGGAGGAGCGTTTTAGAGGTGAGGTCTCGTCTGTGTCACTTCCTGACTGAATGTTCTCTCGGGGGACAATTCTCAACAATTCTGAAGAAAGGAAATGGAGTAAGTGTGGATATGGGCATTCCTTAACCTCTGGAATATTTTGGCTTTTATCCTAAAATGAGGATTGGTAGGATATTGATTCACTTTTTCTCTTATCCATTCTCCTTAAAAACCTGTTATCTTATTTTTGGCAGCACACAAGTGAACACACCTGTACCTACTTTGGGGGAGTGTCTAAAGTGTGCATTAAGACCAGACCTCAAAAAAAAAGGAAATAAAGAAATGAAAGTGAAAAGAAGGATGAAAGAAAACAAGTGCCCTAAACCAGACGGTGGAGTGCGTTCTTCTCTGGAGATGTGTACTCAGCGAGTGGCTTCCCTGCCCCATAGCACAAAGGCCGTCATCCCCTCCCCACAGGGCTCAGGGTGAGTACTCAGGATAAAATGTGCAGATGCTGTTCACCTGGAGAGAAGCTGCTCAGAAGCCATGGCAGCAGCAGCCCTCGGTCCCTCAGGTGCTCTGATGTCTAGTGACGGCCGCCCACAGGGCTGACCTAGCGCAGGACTCAGCCCCACCTGATGCCATCACCTGGGCTTGGCTGCCCGAACACGTAACCACACAGCATAAGCTCAGAAGTGGGTTTGCCAGCTCTCCCAAACCGTGACACAGCCCCCAGCAACTGAGGAGAAAGAGGACACAGTCCCTTCACGCCAAAACAGCCATGGCACGGTTTCTGCTGCTGTTAAAGATCTCTAAAGACCCAGTTGTATCACCATAGGGAACCATCAAGGATTAGGGACAGAGCAGAGACAGGCCAGGCAGCTGACAGAAGATTCACAGAATATGCCCGGGATGTGGCTTCGGGCCAGTCTCACCCCCAGGTTGACAAGCACCTTCATTACCCTGCTGAGATCTCACAAGTGACACCTGGGTGTGCTCTCTGTGCCAGGCCTCTGCAAAGGGCGGGGACTTGGTCCAGGGTCTCTACATCAACATGGATAGTTTACAAGGGCAACGTCAGGAAGAGCAGGACCTCAGGACGTCAGCGCCAGCAGAGAGGCCTCTCTGAGCCCCCTCAGCGCACAGCCCTGGGAGCCGGCTGGCTGGTCTTCACCATCTAACATGGTTCCTACTGCGTCTCTGATGAGTGTCTCTGCCTACGGGCTGTCCAGCCCCTGGACAGCTGCAGCACGTTACTTCTGTGCCTGTCGGGGGGATCTGAAAACCTCCATCTCCCAGTGGGTGTCATAGGAGAGGCCAGATTGGCAGGGTCAGGCAAGAACAGTTACTCATGCTGCACAAAAGGCCTTTGTCGCTTGTATGCAAATCTGCTATCTGGATTACAACACTGTCAGAGATTCTCAGAGGTATTCTCATGTCCCTTAAACAGATGCAGAGAGAAGGGTTTACAGGTTTGTTTGGACATCAAAGAAAAAAAAAAAGGAAAAGGAAAGGAAGCACCACCACAACCCTGCATTATGAGAGAATAAAAACGGAAGGGAAAAACAGATGCAGAGGTTTGTTTTTCTGAATTACCGACAGGTTCCCGGCCATGGCAACACGGTGGGAGGTTATGCAAATGGAAGGCCCTGTCACTCTGAGCAGGGATAACGTGGCTGTCTGCGAGTCAGCACGCTAGGGAGGGGGAGGTGACCTTCTTGCTCTGGGTCGTGTGTCCCAGGTTTCAGCAAGAAGCACTGGGAGGGGATCTGAGCCCTCTCTGCCTTGGGGGGGACAGGAGCCTGGGAGGGGATCTGAGCCCTCTCTGCCTTGGGGGGAACAGGAGCCTGGGAGGGTATCTGAGCCCTCTCTGCCTTGGGGGGGACAGGAGCCTGGGAGGGGATCTGAGCCCTCTCTGCCTCGGTGGCCCTGGAGCTCTGGAAGGGACAGGAGCCTGGGAGGGTGGCGCCTTCTCTCCTGCAGGCTGCGTCCGGCACAGGGGGGCTGCCCCAGCGGTTTCTCGTGTCACTCACCTCTCATACCACTACCTTCTTCCTGGAATGTGTTACGAGCAGTGGTCTGGTCTTCTAAGTGCTCACTGCCACCACTTCCTGAAGAGGCTACACTGCTTTGTGGAGACAGGGGGGCATGATCGGGTGGGAGGCACTGAGGTCCTCTAGCTCGCAAGTCCTCATGAGACATCCATCCATGTCCTAGAGGCTGGCTTGGCACATTCATGGGTGGGGTAAGGGACACAGATCGTTTCAAAGGGCTGTGGTGTGCCTGGCCTGAGAGAACTGGAAAAAAAAAATAAAATGAAATAGGTTATTCCCCCCCCTTAAGGCTGGGATGCAGAACCCACAATACCTCTTAGCCCTGAGGCGCACACTGGTGGGCAGCTCCACCCGTGGGCACAGCGGGCTGGATAAAGGCCTGGCATGGTCTTCCCCGCAGGTGGGTGAAAAGGACGCTGTCGGGATCTCTCAGTGCGGTGGGTTTCTCCAAGGGGTCCAAACCCGCAGGACCCTCACTCATGGCCTTGGCCTTTGTGGTCTGCATCTGGTTTTGGTTCTAACTCTAGAAATCAGGGTTCATAGTCACGGGCCCATAAGTCAGGCAAGACTTGAGAGCCTGGCAGAGGGGCCGTCAGCCAGACGTGGAAAGAGCACATGCTGGACAATTAGGTTTTTTTAAAACACAAATTCTGACATTACCCATGTTGTTAGGGAAGACCTCTTGAAGGGTGGGCAGACTGCTCAGGGGGATCCTTGCAGGGCTGAAGTGGGAGGAGGTGGACTAGGAACTGGGGAACCATCACCTCCAAAGGGCAGCAGAGGTTCAGTGAGGGGCCGCAGAACTGACCCGGACTCAGGGTCTGGGACACGGGCAGCTGTGAATGAAAGAGCTGACTCTTCCAGGCCTGGCTCCTTCTCTTGGTCTCACCGGTTAATGCCAAACTTTATATTCCAGACACTTCCAGGTAACAAGGCTTCCATTCAGAAGCCAGTGGGACTCTCAGAAGGCTGGGAATGTTCTACCAGCATGCTCGGCCTCTGTACAGTGGGCAACATCTGTGCAGCCCACATTTTTAATTTCTTTTCCAGAAAACTGGGAAAAAGCAACAGAACCCATATAACTAGCCAAATTAAATTGAAGTCATTCAAAGCAGGGATTTAACCAAAATCAATGCCCAGGGAGCCGACGTTACCCCGGGTTGGTTTTTCTGGGTGTGTAAAGCGACAACTTTACAAAGTAAGCCTATTCATAACATGCCCTCAGCACCAGTGCCTGACAAGTCCCGTTTATTTTGACTGCTGCTGGATTAACATGGAATCGAGCCACATGCATATTTAAACATTTTTCAGGGAAGCCATTAAGTTCCTTCTGAGGCTGTCCCCTCCGATGGGGTGCTTGCTCTCCCAAGTTGGGCTCACACTCTCTTCTGTGTTTTCCAGTAAGCAGACCAGACACCCACCAGTGAGAGGGCCTGCTTTCTGCTAAACTGCATTTCTGTCGGGGCAGCACCCACCTATACTCCCACTTAAAAAGATAAAGACCAGAGTCAAAAGGTTGGGCGTTTCCTAAAAGTGTGTTTGGGCAGGGCAGGGCAGGGGTGGGGGGCTGCTGACCGGCAGGGGTGGCCACCAAGCCTGAGAGCCGGGAGCGTGTGCCCGTGGTCAGTACTCATGGTCAGTGTTCTCACTTGGCCCCGTATGGCCAAAGGGCAGCCCGTGTATGAAACAGGAACATGGAGAGGGGCTAGAACTTCTTTGTTAACAAGAAAAGAGGACAAAAGGGGGGCGCTCAGTTTATTATTTGTAACATGAGGAATTTTTAATTTGGGTTGATTCTATTAAAGGCAAGGAACGGGCATCTGACTTGCAAATACACAAAGGGGACATCGTGTTAAGAATGCCGACCCCACCAGGTCGAAACAGCTTGCATTTCCACTAAATAGACTGGGGAAAAAGCTATTTATAAAGGCTCCCTGGAAAATGCATTGCTACCTGGTTGGATCAGAATTAGCAAGAGAAAAAGAAAAAAAAAAAAAAAAAAAAAAGCAGAGAAAGAAAAAATAAAAAATAGAAAGGAAGCAGCAGCAGAAATGAAGAGAGAAGCTGACGGGGAGGAAAGCCAGACGTCCAGAAACCCATCTCACGCCTGCCCAGGTATTTATGTCAAGTCCGGCAGACTTGCTCAGGGCTGCCCTGAGTCCAGGACAGTCCAGCTCAGACAGCTTTGCTTTCTGGCACTTCTGCAACCACTTTGGAACTATCTGGTGCATGCTTTGACTGGTGTGCTTTGACTGACTCTCAACAAAACCAGGATGAGAACGAACCTGGAACCACAGACACAGGCCTTGCCCCACAGGGATACAGCTCAGAGCTGCTGGGGCCCTTGGCACCTGGGCTGGTCAGGGGCTGTAACTGCAGAGACGGCTGGTTGCTTCGGGACAGCCCTGTTTTGTTAGGGTGCTGCGAACAAACAATACACGTTTGCAGCTGGATTCCATTACTGGATGGGGCAATTCACTTCCTTCCTTAGATTAAAAAAGAATAATCCATGCTGCCTCTCTCACTGAAGAGCATTCCAGGGACTCCACCGGCTACCGACAGGGAACTAATGTTTACCTAACTAAATGGCTTATCTGCGCAGCAACCTACACTCATTTCTTCACGTTTTTCGTGCTTACCTGAAGTCGCAGGGGAGGTAATGTGCACTTGGCATCAGCCCTTATCTAAGAAAAAATTGATTATGTGTGAGGTGCCAAGGCCTTTTCCCAACGACTTTCTACTAAAGGTCTGACCCCCCCTCCCCCCTCTATAGCACGAGGGCAAGACCCTTGATTCCCTCATTCTTGCCACCAAACTCAAGAATGTCTCCCTAGAGCCAAACTGCTATGGAAACCAAGCACCATGGTGATGCTGAGCTCCTGATTTGCACAGAGGGCCACAGGCTGAGGGCTAGGCCACACCTGAACCAGCAGACACCTCATTGCTCCAGAAAGAACTGAGTCCTGTGGGGAGTTTAGGCTTGTTTTCCTGCGGGAAGGAGGCTAAGGCAGGTGACAGGTGACCTGCCAACAGTGCCACTTGCAGTGCAGACAGAGCATCAGGTTCAGGCAGTGGTGACCACAAAGCCAATTTCGGTGTCACCTCTTAAAGGGGAGTACTTTGTGTGGTATAAAGTGGCAGAGGAAATTACCAATGTCACAGCGGAGAGTCTATAGGAAAACAGGCCACACACTTGTTGAGCTAACGCGTGGCCTGTGACAGAGGTCAGTGGTCACACCTCCCACCCTTCCTGCCCTTTTGAACTGAAAGAATTCATCTGAAATGACAAATGGTGGTGTGAATGTGCAAAAGCAACATTCCTTCTCCTCTAAGTGAGGAGAGGAGGGCAGTAAAGGCAGACTCCAAGAAGCTGTGAGCGTTGTGAGCATTGTGTGGGCTGCTCCAGAAAGCCTCTGGCCAGTGGACGAGGGCTAAGGATGCCCCCAGACTTCAGGCCACCTAGCAGCGACATTCACACGCTGCAGAATTAAGTCTTTCTAAAAATCTCAACCTGGACCAGAAATTGGCAGGTTCTGGCAGAAAAGAGGTCCTCACTTCACACTGCGTCCCTGACCTTCAAAACAGGAGGGGCAGAGGGACAGCACATTTCAACATGGACTTGTCACATTGAAGATCAACTAAAAACTACCTGGGGGAATGAAATTGTGCCTGTTTTGCTCTTGAAACACCGAACCTAAAATTTAAAATTTTGTACAGTAGAGATTCAATGGTATTTATATTTTGAAAAATCTCTACAAGAAATGTTAGGCCTATATGCATATATAACATCATTAGGACACTATAATTTGGGAGACATTTATAAATGCAAGTGAACCAAAAGTAAATACTGAGGAGTAAATCTAGTTGAACTACAGAAACAGCCGCTGAAATGATCTCGCTGCAGCAGTCGGGCGATGTGATGGGAGCACCGAGGGCCTTGGGTCTGGTGGTGAACCTGGTTGCACCATCAGGACCACCCACTTCTCGAATCTCACCTGACGATTCCTTTCCCATCTCCTGACATCTTTAATAAGACTCCTTTATTCACTTGTTAGGGGAAAATACAACACCTGGACTTGGATTCACTTCTCCTACGAATTTCCTTTAAAGCCTGGAGTATAGATTTCTCTCCCATCTCCTCTGACCAAACTTGACTTCATCTTGATTCTTTATTTATTGTAGTAAGATTCAGGAAAAGACTTTTCAAAATATTTAGCACTCTTTACGAAAAATTAAGTGTAACTACATTAATTTATTTATTTTAGCCTTCTAATAGAAGTAGTAACGGGGTTTGTGGACAGAGGAAGGTCTGCTGCGGCACACCATGTGCTGTAAGTGGATCTTAGGTGTGCCGTGAAAATTTTTAAAGATCGTTAATTAATTTTTGTTGTTGTTGTTGTTGTTGTTGTTGAGACAGAGTCCCACCCTATGCCCTGAGCAGAGTACAATGGCGTTATAGCTCATTGCAACCTCAGACTCGGGCTTCCTCAGCCTCTGGAAGCCACTGGGATTACAGGTGTTCACCGCGGTGTCTGGCTGGGTTTTTCATTTTTTTTTAGGAATTGGGGTCTCACTCTTGCTCAGGAAAGTCACAAACTCCTGAGCTCAAGCAATTCTCCCTCCTCAGCCTCCCACAGCGCTGGGATTACAGGCGTGAGCTACCACACCCGGGTAATTAAATTATTTTTGAAAGATGTTCAAAGCATAGTAAGTATATTCTCTTTTTTACTCTCTCTCTGTTTTTACTGTTGGGGATTCATTGAGGGTACACAGAACCAGGTTACACTGATTACTTTTGTTAGATAAGGACCCTCTTATCATTGTGTCCCACCCCCAAAAGGTATACCACACCCCTTTTTTTGATGGACATAATTTAAGTGTGCTGTCAAAGTTTAATTATAGGGTCAAGTGTGCCGTGAGATAAAAAAGGTTGAAAAACTCTGATGTAGAGGGTCTTAGAATCAATACAATTTACCGCAAATTAAGAATTTACCACAAATATTGAGTGCATAGATCTTTTACCCTTTTTTGATCAGTGGCTTTGGAATACAATTGTTTTTACAGGGACTGCAATGTTTTAATATTAGTTATTAGCTCACACAGCCCGTAAGTACAGCTGGTGGAGTGTGGGCTCATTTGACAGGGATGTGTGTCTCTCTGAGTGAGCTTTCCAGGGGCGGCTCAGGCAGCCTCAGGAACTCAAGTGCTGGACACTGTTCACTCTGTCTCCTCAAAGTCAAGTCAACTGTTACTGCCCTTTGTTACACCACGTGTTTCCACTCACTCCCAGCCTTAGAGTCTGGAATTTAGACTGCTCAAGCTGTCAGAAATTTGACTTCCTTTTGAACAAAGGCATTCAATATTTCCACATTCCCCAAATCATCCTTTCACCAAATATTCTGTGTTCTCAACCCAAGGTTGAGTATGTGCCCTCATCACTCCCTATGAGTCAGCCACATGGAGATGATTTGCAACTTTAATCTTTTTTCTTCCTATGCTAATTTCTTCATTTTTAATTCAAGAAGCTGCCCTTTTCACAGAAAAACATAAGCTTTGTTAAATTTTCAGATTTCTAGATGTCTGCTTGATGGAATTCAATCCAATAACTAGCACTGCTAAGCCTTACAAAAATAGACCATTCTAATTTAGGAATTTTAAAAGTTAGAGTGACCAAATAGTTACACATTATTTTAATTTAAAATATTAGCCATGAATTGTCTTCCTGAGTTAAAAGGTCTTGGCCAGTCCCTCTGACTCAGGGGACACAGCTGTGTGTCCCTATTAGATTCATGACATGTAGGCCGGAACGCTGATCCTGTGCTGTTCACAGTGGAATTTAAAGCGTTTCTCCCTTTAAAATTTTAAAATTTCTTTCTCCCAAAAGAAATGCAGCAGTTACCAGTGGAACTTCTGGTGGAAACACCATTTTGAAGGTTTACAACATATAATTCTTAAGTTTTGCTCCAGGAGATGGTTTGGTAACTTGTCAAATTTAAAGAGGAGAAGGCTCGGCCCACTACCACCTGTAAAAAGGCTATTGTTTCGAGGAACTGGGAGGGGCTGGGGTGTTTCTGTTCATTCCTTTAGGTCAGTCCCGTTTATCAGGCACGCCAGGTTCCAGCCCACCAATTTCTTCTGAGCACACTGGCCTCAGAGCGTCTAAGAATTACTACTAAAGGTGTTTCATTTTTCAAAAAACAGACTTCTGCTAACACCACTTGTATGAATACTTCCAGAAAAGTGCTTAAAAAGGCTCAGTGGCGAAATGACATTACACCCTGGATTCTCTTCTTCAGCTGGTTTTGTGGTGCCATAACCAGTAACCTGAGGCCCTGTGGTAGGAATCTTTGGGGAAGAAAAGATTAATAGTGCTGCAAGAACACATTTTGAAAAAACACAAACCCAAAGTATTTGATCAGTGACATCATGCAAACAAAACAAAACCACCAGTTGCATTTATGGCTATGAACAGATTTGAGTAAGTCGGGAGAGGGGAGAGTTAATTACCAAGGTTAACATTAACATGCTCTGTCACCACTGCCAACCGGGAAGGTTAAAAGCCTAAGCTCTGTGTGCTTGCTCTCTGCTTCTCATCCAGAGGTTTGGAAAACCAGAGCTTAGAACATCTGGACACCGGGCGATGAGTCCCCCAAATAGGCTTCAGACTCCGCCTCATTCTGGGAGAAGGGAGAGAAGAGGCTACCACGATGCTGGTGGACGGGCCGGGAGGGAGCCGCACACACTCTGTGGAGAGAGAGGAACCGGACCAACCACAGCAGACTCTGAGGAAGCTGCAAGGAAAATCAGGCTGAGGTCGACAGGTGCACACGGCTGTATCCCTCCCCACACCCTGTTAACGAGCACTGAGATGTGACATTCTGATGCTGGAAGAAGCACCCAGAGAGGCTTCCCCCAGTATCGCGAGTCCTCGTCATCAGTGTCAGCTCTTGTCGCCCTGCAGACAGCTCAGCCTTGGGGCAGAGCAAAGATATATGTTTCTGCCTTCACGTTACCACTTAAGCATTCGAGCTTTTAAGAAACAAATTAGAAATTTCCGGCAGACTTTTATGATTGCATTAATCTTCGGCACATTCGTTTGTCCTCTTGTGTCAGTTTCTATAATGGAAGAACTGGGTGTCACCCAGCAGGGAATCTCTGTTAGATGACAGCTGTTTGACTTTACATGGTCTTTATTGATGAGATAAGTTAGACAGGAAGCCAATACGTATAGATGTTTTTACAGGAATCAGTAGAATCTCACCCACAACTTTTACTTCAAATCAAGCAGTCCTGAATGGCAAACCATCCCAGTCCTCTCATTCCATTCCATCAAAATCAATGACAATTCTGAAGATAATTAGACACCATTGAATCAGATGCTTAGGCCAATCCAGGAAACCGTGGGCTCAACTAGCTATTTCTAAATCTCCTACATACTGGGGAACTCCTACTTTTCTGCCTTCTTTTCTTGTCTACAGTTGTATTTTTCTGTACTTAGCTCTTTAGCTTTGCCGATGAATTTCCATCCACTCAGAGAAGGAAGGGATGTCCAGAAGTCAGTCTAGATAGACGTGCAGGAATGATTCGTTTTACGACACCAAATAAAGAAAATAACCTAGTGAAGCAAGTGGCCAGGAGGGGATTTAAGCAGACATGTCCTTGTTAGTTTTCCAGCGTATCTGTAAAAATGCTCCAGGCACTGCGTGTAGGGAAGACAGATAGTAGAGAAACTCAGAAAACTACGTATTTGATGACAAACCCTCTCTCCTGCCCTTTTCTCAAAAGATAACTCTAAATTGTAAATGCTGTTCCATCCATTCACTCGCCTACCCAGAAGTGCTCCTTCTGTCTATGCCACGTCTGTCCCGTGCTTAACAGCTTCCAAGTGGCTGGGTATGGGAGCACCAAGGCCACTCAAGTTGGGAACTGCACATAGGCAGGATTTCATGACTGAGCCGCCACGACCCTCCCAGAGCATCAGTCCCGAGGCGGTGGGCAGAAGTCGCTGAACCAGTCACGGGGTATCCTTTTACCCCTCATCAACACCAGCAACACTTGGCAAGCAGAGGAGCAGGTCAAGGGCTTGAATGGATCTAACAAAGGATACTTTAACACCTGGCCTACGGGCTCCTGTCCCGAGCTGGACCACAGGCGGGGTCTTGCCACTTACAGGCTCCCGATGGTGGGGAACAGCGGCTCTCATGGATGAGGCAAGGATGGGCATCATTTGGGGATGCCTCCTTCCTGCAGCTGAACACATGACCAGGGCCAGGGTTTCTCTAAGCACAAATCCCTACACATTGCCTTGATCAAACAACAACCTTTTCTCTTTTCTTTCTGGTGTCAGAAGAAGGGTTATACATAATGAGAAGTAAATTATGCAGTCCTGACTAATTCCTAACTTAGCCCCTCCATAAAAGAAGAGAGCGGGGATTCTCACTGTGGCGGCCAGCAGGGCAACCCACTGATTGGGGGCTGGCTCTTGTTTTCATTAAAGCATTCAAGCTACGTGTCAAATGTAACAATACACATAAAGGAACATTCAAACACCGCAATTTGAGCTTACACTGCTAATTAGATGAGTTTTTTTGTTGCTAATTAGTAGAAATTGGATGGCTTAGGCTCTCCTGGCTTTTTAATTACCTTCGATTGAATCACCCATGGTTAACTCTGAGGCTGCGCACAGCCCGGCTCCCGCTGGTGCTTCACCCCCAGCCTCTCCCTGAGTTCAGAGCCATTGTAGCCTCGCCCCGTGTGTGCTGGGACACAGTGAGATGGGCTGTGTTGTACATTGATTCGCTGCGGCCTACGATTGCACACGACAATCTGAATCTTTAACTTGGCACTGCATTTCCACTTATGCTGTACTGTTCTCAGCTGCCCCAGCTGAGACAGGCAGCGTCCCTGTCACGGCCCTCAATTCTTGTGGTCACTTTTACATAGGTGGCAGACACTCTCACAGGGACATAGCCCCTGAGCTGCCCTATGCACTTGCTCAGGGCTGGTTTCAAACAAAGCCACGTCCTGCCTTGTTCCTGCTCTCGAGCTGTAGACACATGTTCCTGATGTGGTCTATTTAGTGCCGGAGCTTTCACATTTCTGTGCTGTTGGGGGGATGATTTCATGGTTTAAAATGGCCCCCATGCAGAGTGCTGGAGTGTGATCTTGTGTTCAAAGAGCAGAAATGCTGCAGAGTGCTAGGAAGCCCTGTCAGGCACGCGCAGTGCTCTTGGCTGTGAGTTCCATGTTAACGAACCAACAATAAACATTAAACAAAATGTCTTAGAATAGAAACTTGCATGCAACACCACTCTGCACGAAGTAGCTGGCAGAAATGTAATCAGAGGCTCGCAGGGACCTAGCCCCATATTTCCCGGGGAGTGGCCACTCAGCGTACAGTAACTGGGTGCCCAGCAACCTGACAGATGGTGCTACGCAGTGTGAGAACGGGCTACATGCATGTGGCACAAACTCCCTCAGGCCAGGGGCTCCCAGCCTCCTGGGGGTTCTGACGGCCATCCAGGGATGGGGCCACCACAGTCCATCCTGCGACCTTCACCCACATCCTGGACACTTCAGATCTCTCCAGATGGGCTTCTGCTTCTGTCTGGTCTCGCTTAGAAAGATTCCTTAAAAGGAGGGGCATCTTGTTTGTGTCTCAAGAGACTTTTAAAAGACAAAATTCAAATCATCACTTCTCCCCAACTGCTATCTTATTTGCTTGGGGTTCACACGCAAACTATTGCTTAGGTTATTCAGCTGGGGGTTTTATCCCTTCTTCCCTGCTCTCCAGATAAATGGTATTTGGGTACCAGAGTTCCAACCCAAGTGGCACCTAGACAGAGGTGTCAGAGTACTGTTTTGATTCCTGGAAGAAGGCACCTGCCTCGTGTTGTGGCCATTTCCCCTCTCATCAGCAGGAAGGGAGAGGGTCTGCCTCAGGAAGGGACGGGGTCAGCCTCAGGCCCCCTCTAATCACGAGTCATCTGTAGACGGCCTCAGGCACATTTTTTTCTCAGTCCTGTTCTGTATCCATGGACCAGTAGCATTGGCATCACCTGAGACCGTGGTAGAAAGGCTGACCCTTGGGCCGCGCCCCAGACCGACTGAACCAAGCTCTGCATTAACAGCCCCTGGAGCTCTGTGAGCTCACTCGCGGCTAAGACACAGGGAACGTGCCCAGCCCTCTTGGGCTCAAGCTTGTTCTGCTGAACAACCCAAACAAAAGCAACCCACTGAAGCAGGAAGAATTTGGGATTTGGGTAGGAATTCACACGAGTCTTCTGTGCCTCAGTTTTCCCATTAGTTGAGATCCAAAGCTACATCATGGGATTTGGGGGGGATCTAATCACTTAATGTACATTACAGTGTTTTGCAAAACTCTTAAGTGCTAAGAAATATGGGTTGTTAGATGTCAGAGAACAGCCTGGTGTAAACTGACAATGCCAGTTGATCTGAGGACACTCAGGCTGCACTTCCAGCTTGTTACACACGACGTGGAGAAATCTGATTACCGGAGAGTGTTTCACAGGTTTACAAGAGGTGAGTTTCCACCATGACCTATCACACCCAGGAGAAAGAGCCCCTTGCTCTTGCAGAAGCCTTACCTACCCCAACACATTTCTCCCCTGCCCTGGCCAGAATCTTTTCCCTGTAATTCAGATTCAACTTGGTTTTCCTTTCCTCCTACACAAGTCAAGAGTTCACATTTCATGTCTATTTTCTGGAGGCTCCGGGCACAGGAATTACCTCCTTTTCACCCGAATCCCAGTGTCCAGAGCTCATGGGAGCTTCTCTTTGTCTGACATTTGTAAGTGACACTGACGGAAGGTTCTAGGCTCCATTAGATTACGGACGTGAGGCTGAGCACTCATCAGAAGGGTGGGTGACCGTGGGCTCCTCACATGCAAAACCAGAGGCTGGAGAGAATGAGTTCCTTCCCTCAACCTGCCGTTTGTGGCGTGCCCACCAGGTGACACGCTCTGAAAGCTGTGGACACAATAGTGGAGAGACTGTTATGGCCCAACAAATGATACCCTGAGCCCCTGGCCGGTCTCTGTGGCACTGTTAGCGTCTTTACGCAGAGTGGATTTTTCTCACACCCCAGCTCATGTGGACAAGATATTTGTTTCTCCGTATTTTGAAAAGTCTGCCTTGCAATACCAATAGAATACCAATACTGCTCACCAGGGCCTGGATTCCGGAGGAGACCACACTGCCACCGTCACTCCTGACTGTTCCCACTATCCCTGGCCTCACACTCCCTGTCGGGGTGTGGGAGGGACTGAGGGTCCAATGTTCTTTGTTGTGCTGTCTTATTCCCTGCTGTGTCATTTCCCCAAGAGCAACCAAAGACCCCCTTTGAGGACCAGCTTTCCTAGTCCTTTGTCCTCAGGAGAAGAGGCCACCTGGGAGTGGACATCACAGCAGGGCCAGCTGCCATCTGCCAACGCCGACTCCACGGCAGGTACTCAGCATACGCCGTCGTGTCATCAGATCCTTAATGCCTGATGAGGCCGGCTGCCAGTCCTCTCCCCTCACCTCCTCTTTGCAGATGGGAAACTGAGGTGCAGAGATGAGAAGGGACTTGTCAAAGGCCAGGCAGCCAGGGCAGTGGCAAGAGTGGGGTTCAAAGCCCAAGGTTGTCTGACTGGCCAGGCTGTGTTCTTAAACCCAATATGGCAGAAAGGACTCTGGGCAGAGACTATTAACCCTGACACTGAATAATCAACATCCAAAGTCCTGAGCGAGCCCTCTAGCTCCCTGGGGCCTCAGTGTCACCTGGAGAAAGTGATGACAACATAACAGCTATTCTACACACCTGCCAGGATTGCTGCAGAGACCACGTGAATGGACGCTCACAGCGTGACCCACCCTCCCTGCCCTGTCCACTGGTCCATCCCTTATCTGCTGAGCATCTGAATTGTGCTGGGCATATGGTCAGCCCTAAAAGGCTGACGATGAAGGCCCGTGAAGATGATGTACAGGAAGATGCTTTTTGAAATGAAAATATGAATGGGTATCTTCCTAGAGAAGGAACTTAAGCTAACCTTATACATTCATTCATCCATTAACAGCAAGCGTCTCTGTGCACAGGGCACTGTTCTAGTCACGAGGGCTGCAGGTGCCAAGGAGCATACAGGGAAAGGGCTGCAGAGATGTGACAGTATTTCTCATCAATTGTCCAGAAACACAGGCAGCTCGGAGACACAGGGCGGTGTTAATATTCCAAGTAACACCTTCCAGGAAGGTGAAGAATTGCTGAAGGAAGGAAACATTTTAGGTGATTTCAATTTCAATTAATTTGCCATAGCATCTCAAGGACTGATGGGAACTTCTGAGGTGGGGGTGATGCACCAGAACCAAATGCCACTCTGAGTCTTCCGTTTCAGAGGCCAGAACCAGCGGACTGCATGAAAGGCAGGCAAGCTTCCTCCCTGGCTACTGTGGCAAACCTATGCGTTGTTTCTGTGGATGCAAATTGGCTATTACGTGCAATCATTTAAAATCCATGGCTCTGAGCAGCTCCCTGCAACTGAGTGGAGATCACCTGCCTCACCTATGCGGGCAGCGCCTCTTTTCCATTTGGGCTGTCTCCAGATGGCTGACGAAGCTATGGTATCGGTGGTGTGTGGGCGTTCTGAGGGCGGAGTCAGGCAAGCTTCTACGTTAAGAAAACTGCCAAACCAGGATTTTTTGTTGGTGTTGTTGTTGCAGTTATTTTTTGGCAGGGGCCGGGTTTGAACCCACCACCTCCGGTATATGGGGCCGGCGCCCTACTCCTTGAGCCATAGACACCACCCAAACCATGATCTTTTTATTTCAAACTAAATGCCAAAGGAGCAGCAGACTTAAGAGAAACAACCTAGATTTTTTTTCCCTTTAAAAATATAAATGAAAAGCTGTGCTTTAAAAATGATTCCCCCTGAAATGAACAGTGACCCACCAGGTGCCAGCTGGGGGGCACACAGAGCTTTCCTTTCCTGAGTATAGCCCTTGAGAAAACTTGTGGGAAGCAGTGCCAACATGTGACTGAAAAGTGGACGTGGCTGCTATTGTTCAGGCCCAAGGGAGTTGGGCCTTGTGGAATTTTAATGATGTCACACTTCTTGGGCGCTTCCTTCAACTGGAAGGGTCAGTGACACTGCAATTTGTCCCCCTATTTGCTTACTCCTGAATTATCTCGAAATTCCAGAACTTGAACGAGGGAAGGGACATTAAAAACATGATGAGATGGACGTGCACTTTGTCCGTTACGGACTCAAAGCCCTGGAGGTGCACAGCCATGGCCCAAGGCTGCTCGGCAGGCTGAGGTGTAAGCCTCGCCTGTGTTGCGATGATTTTGGTGTTGTCATTCATACGCCATTGGTCACTGGTTTTGTATCAGTGTCATTAATAGAGAGGGTAGAAACAGACGATCACTCACTTAACCCCAGAGCTATCTGCTGTGGGCCCCGTCAAGGCCGGCAATGTGTACAATCCCTTGCAAGGCGAGGTCTCGACACAGCAGAGGCTGGAGCCTCCCCAGAGCGGCCTCTGGGTCCAGGGCTCTTTCATCTAGAACCAGAGCTGTCCCACCTGCACGCTGGGCTGCGATTTCCAGGCCTCAGCACTCTGTGCCGATCCTCCTTGTATTGGCCACCCACCCTTCAAGACACATATATGGGCCCCTCTTGTTTTTTGCTTAACTGGCCAGAAGCAAAACCTGACAACCCATGTGAAGTCAAGAATAGTTTGTGGATTGGAAAAAGCAACACTTTCTTCAGCCAAATTGTGAAACTTGTTTCTCCACTATAGTTAATCAGTATATTAATCAATTAGGGTTGTGTTTACTTAATTCTATAATTTTCATTATGAAAATACTTTTGTGCAGAGGCCAACAAGAGGATATCTATGTGCAGACTGCTAGAAGCCGTCATTGATCTACCAAATTCTATATTTTAAGAATGGACCAATTTGTCGTTTGAAAAGACTGGGTATTTTCATAGGGATGTCGCTATTTCTAAAACTTGGGCCTTAGAGATGGTTATTCATTATCACTGGCATTTTAAAACTAAACAGATCTGTTATTTTATAGGCGGGGGAAGAACCCTTCAGGGATAATCCAATCAATCTTTCTGTCCTCCCCTGCCCAGTTCCCGGAGAAGACTGTGGAGACGGAGGGAAGGAAGGTGGTGGGCTGATGGGCTGATGGGCTCTGGAGGCGCCGAGCTCAGGCGGTCTGCTTCCTCGGTACAGGTGCCAACCTTACCTTGACCATTAGAAATAGGCAAAGTCTAGTTAATAACAAGAGTTACAGTGGGAGCTCACCATCAGGGAAAGCGGATGCTTGAAGAGGAA
Organism: Loris lydekkerianus; assembly: GCA_963574355.1. Lineage (NCBI taxonomy): Eukaryota > Metazoa > Chordata > Mammalia > Primates > Lorisidae > Loris > Loris lydekkerianus. The sequence continues at coordinate 269 of CAUYPK010161074.1, read as the reverse complement.
GCTCTGGGAGTTGAAGATGTTTCTGATCCTTCCCCTAAAAGACTTTTATTTAGGAAAGACAGATTTAGCCATATCTAAACTCAGTGGCTCTGAGTAGCGGGAAGTTTGGTTTCATGACAGGACTCCGAGGGCCAGGGGAGATGACAGGACTCCGAGGGGCAGGGGAGACGGCAGGACCCCGAGGGGCAGGGGAGACGGCAGGACCCCGAGGGGCAGGGGAGACGGCAGGACCCCGAGGGGCAGGGGAGACGGCAGGACCCCGAGGGGCA
>CAUYPK010161073.1:0-13506 GCA_963574355.1 Loris lydekkerianus | reverse complement strand
TTGGGTCTTTCCCTGGTTTAGGGATCAAAGTGATGTTTGCTTCATAGAATGTGTTGGGTAGTATTCCTTCATTTTCTATATTTTGGAACAGGTTTAATAATATAGGTAGTAGTTCTTCTTTAAAAGTTTGGTAAAATTCTGACGTAATGCCATCTCGTCCTGGGCTTTTCTTTGTAGGGAGATTTTGTATAGTTGATGATATTTCAGAACTTGATATAGGCCTGTTCAAAATTTCCACTTCGTTCTGGCTAAGTCTTGATAGGTGGCGTACTTCCAAGTATTGGTCGATTTCTTTCAGATTTTCATATTTCTGAGAGTAAAGTTTCTTGTAATATTTGTTAAGAATTTTTTGAATATTTGAGGGGTCTATTGTTATTTCATCTTTACCATTTCTGATTGATAAAATTAGAGATTTGACTCTTTTTTTCCTGGTTAGGTTGGCCAAAGGTTTGTCTATTTTGTTGACCTTTTCAAAAAACCAACTTTTGGATTTATTGATCTGCTGTATAATTCTTTTGTTTTCAATTCCATTTAATTCTGCTCTGATTTTGGTTATTTGTTTTCTTCTGCTGGGTTTGGGGTTGGAATGTTCTTCCTTCTCCAGTTGCTTGAGATGTTCCATTAAGTTATGAACTTCCTCTCTTTCTGTTCTCTTGAGGAAGGCTTGCAGTTCTATAAATTTCCCTCTTAGGACTGCCTTTGCAGTATCCCATAGATTCTGATAATTCATGTCTTTATTGTTGTTTTGTTCCAAAAATTTGGTGGTTTCCTTCTTAATCTCGTCTATGACTTATGTGTCCTTCAGCATAAGGTTATTTAGCTTTCATGTTCTTGTATGGCTATGAAAATTCCTGTTGTTATTAAGTTCAACTTTTATTCCATGATGGTCTGAGATGATGCAAGGGATAATTTCTAGTTTTTTAAATTTTCTGAGGTTAGATTTGAAGCCCAGGGTGTGGTTGATTTTGGAGTATGTTCTGTGGGCTGATGAGAAGAATGTGTATTCAGTTTTGTTGGGATGAAATGTTCTGTAGATGTCTGTTAAGTCCAGATGTTGAATGGTTAAGTTTAAATCTAAGATTTATTTGCTTAGCTTCTTTTTGGAGGATCTATCCAGCACTCATCATATTGAGTATTACTTTAACAAATATGAAGTGTCCATCCTTATCCTTCCTTATTTTGGTTGGTTTAAAGCCTATGACATCTGCGAATAGAATTGCAACACCTGCCTTTTTCTGCTTTCCATTTGCCTAGAGTATAGATGACAATACCTTCACCTTGAATCTATATGTGTCTTTTAATGTGAATGATATTCTTGTATGCAGCAGATATCTGGCTTTAGTTTTTGTATCCAGTCAGCCAACCTGTGCCTCCTTAGAGGACAATTTAAACCATTCACATTAATTGAGAATATTGATAAGCGTTTTGAGAATTCAGTGGACATAGTTAATCCTTTTGAGACTGTGGAAGTTGGAATTTGATCAAAATTTTCTGGGTGGGTTTACTTTTGTTGTGGAGGATTATGCTGGTCTTTATGGAGGTGTTTATGAGAATATCCTGGAGAGCTGGTTTAGTTGTGACAAATTTTTTCAACATGTGAATGTCATTATTTAATTTCTCTATCATAAATGAAACTCAGTTTAGCTGGGTACAGGATCCTGGGTTGAAAGTTATTTTGTTTTAGAAGATTAAAAGTCAATGACCATCTTCTTCTAGCTTGAAAGTTTTCATCAGAGAGGTCTGCAGTTATTCTAATATTCTTCCCCTTGTAGGTTATGCTTTTCTTTCATCTGGCTGCTTTCAGAATTTTCTCCTTCCTATTAGCTTTAGTGAAATTGATTATGATGTGTCTGGGAGATGTCTTATTTGGTTTGAGTCATGCTGGAGTTCTGAAACTGTTCGCTATCTGAATTTCAGAATCTCTTGTTATGTCTGGAAAGTTCTCCTTCATAATCTCATGGAGAAGAGATTCTGTGCCTTGTGAAGCCACTTCATCACTTTCGGGGATCCCTATAAGATGAGTATTGGTTTTCTTCAAATTATCCCAGAGCTCTCTGAGAGAGTGATCTGTTTTTGCCCTCCATCTCTCTTCCTCTTTGAGAGTTCAGGAGTGTTCGAAAGCTTTGTCTTCAATGTCAGAAATCCTTTCTTCTGCTTGCTCCATTCTGTTACTGAGGGATTCTACTATGTTTCTCAAATCTTTGAGGGCTGCAACTTCTTGTCTCAATGTGTCAAAATCTTTGGTCATTTGGTCTTTGAATTCATTGAATTCTTGAGACATCTTTTGGGTTACTGTTTGGAATACTAATTCGATCTTATTTGCTATCCAGATTCTGATTTGTGACATCTCAGCTATTTGTGCATGGCATCTTGTGCTGTGTCTGCCCCATTGATCCTTGAGGGAGTTGATCTACTCTGATTATTCATATTGCCAGAGTATTTCCTTTGATTTCCTCTCATGATTATTTTTAACCATTGCCTCTGGCCGTCCTCAGAGTTGGGGTGGTGTCTCTCTAAGATTAGACCCGGGGGATCACTCTATTGTTGCTGGATCTTTGTAGTGAGTGACCCTGTGTAGCTCTTCTGGGGCTGCCCCAGCCAGGCAGTTCTGGTTGTGGGAGCAGCTCTCAAGTGTGACACCCTTAGATCCAGCAACAGGGTAGGGGGTTGTGCACATGGTTCTGGGAGTGCCTGGTAGCCAGTGAGTTTGTCACAGAGGGCCAAGGCTCCAGCAGTCTCTGGCCAGGAGAGGGGCTCCATGGCAGAGGCAGGGAGAACTCTGGAGGGCTCGCAGCTACCAGAGTCCCTGGCCTGACTAGCAGGTGGTGTGGAGGCAGGGAGGGTTCAGGAGGGAGGACGTGGGGTTGAGCAGCTCCTGTACTTTCTGGTCAGGGCATAGGGAGGCCTGGCAGGTGGGGTAGCGGGTCCCTGCACAGCTCTTACCCGGGTTTGGGAGGGTGCTGATCATGGGTCCTGGCACAGCTCTTCCAGAGATCCAGGAAAGTAAAAAAAAAAAAAATTGTATTTGAGACAAAGTCTCACTCTGTTGCCCTTGGTAGAGTGCCGTAGCATCACAGCTCACAGCAACCTCAAATTCTTGGGCTTATTGGGGCAGCACCTGTGGCTCAGTGGGTAGGGCACCGGCCCCATATACTGAGGGGCCCAGCCCCGGCCAAACTGCAACAGAAAAATAGCTGGGCGTTTTGGCGGGCTGCTGTAGTCCCAGCTACTCGGGAGGCTGAGGCATGAGAATTGCCTAAGCCCAAGAGCTGGAGGTTACTGTGAGCTTTGTGATGCCATGACACTCTACTGAGGGGGACAAAGTGAGACTCTGTCTCTAAAAAAACAAACAAACAGATTCTCTTGCCTCAGCCTCTCAAGTAGCTGGGATTACAGGCAGCCACAACAACGCCCGGCTATGTTTTTGTTGTAGTTGTCACTGTTGTTTGGCAGACCCAGGCTGGATTCAAACCCGCCAGCTCCAGTGTATGTGGCTGGTGCCCTAGTCACTGAGCTACAGGCACCCAGCCAAGGATTGGCTGAATTTTATAAGGCGAACAAAATCTCCAAGTGGACTTGAATTAGTAATGAATCTATCTTTTGTTTGCCTGTCTGGTTTACTTGATTAGCAAATGTGGGTGGGGAAGAACTTTAGCAATTTCTTTCTTTTTTTCCTCAGGTTTTTCCTTTTGGCTTCTGTGTGGCAGATAAAACAATATGTTTATGCTAGGCAAAGACACCTTATTTTATTGTTCTGAGCAACAATTGTTTATATGAGAGCTTAATTTTTATACACACCTAGTTCTTCTTTTAAGATTATTATTTTTCTTTTTCTTTTTCTTTTTTTTTTTTTTTTTTTGTGGTTTTTGGCCGGGGCTGGGTTTGAACCTCCAGCTTATGAGGCCAGTACCCTACTCCTTTGAGTCACAGGTGCTACCCTCTTTGTTTTGTTGTTTTTTGAGACAGAGCCTCAAGCTGTCGCCCTGGGTAGAGTGCCTTGGCATCACAGCTCACAGTAACCTCCAACTCCTGGGTTTAAGTAATTCTGTTGCCTAGCCTCCCATGTAGTTGGGACCACAGGTGCCCACCACAGTGCCTGGCTATTTTTTGGTTGTAGTTGTCATTGTTGTTTGGCAAGACTGGGCTGGAATCGAGCCCACCAGCTCTGGTGTATATGGCTGGCGCCTTAACCGCTTAAGCTACAGGCGCTGAGCTCCAAGATTATTAATTTTTCAAATGAGTGTTAGTAAATTTTATCTCAACTGTAGAATGACAGCAGATTAAAAGTGGGCAGAAAAAAATAGAGAACTTAGAAGACTCTGCATGTTAACTCTATGGTTGCAGATTTTTTGAATAATGACCTTTTGTATTCTAAATTTTCCTTGATGTAATTTTGCCCATCAGTTTAAAAATGTGCATAAAAATTGGCCATACTTTGTAACTGGCTGTAATCTCAGAAAATTTGGTATGGCTTAACCCTAACCCTAACCCTAACAATCCCATCCCATGTCTTATTAATCTCTTCAGAACAAAGAAATACCTGTAAAGAAAAGTCCGTAGTTTAGAAAGGTATTTTATTTTATCTTAGAGACAGATTCTTACTTTATCGTCCTCGGTAGAGTGCCGTGGCATCACAACTTACAGCAACCTCCAACTCCTGGGCTTAGGTGATTTTCTTGCCTCAGCCTCCTGAGTAGCTGGGACTACAGGTGCCACCGCAATGCCTGGCTATTTTTTGTTACAGTTTGGCCAGGGCTAGGTTCAAACTTGCCATCCTTGGTATATGGGGCTGGCGCTCTACCCATTGAGCCACAGGTGCCACCCTACAAAGGTATTTTAGATGATGGCAGCTGCCCTAGTAGTTTTATTTATTTATTTAAAGACAAAGTCTTACTTTGTCTCCCCCAGTAGAGTGCTATGGCATCGTAGCTCATAGTAACCTCAAACTCTTGGGCTCAAGCAATTCTCTTGCCTCAGCCTCCCAAGTAGCTGGCCTACAGGCACCCACCGCAATGCCTGGCTATTTTTTTTTTTTTTTTGAGACAGAGTCTCATTATGTTGCCCTCGGTAGAGTGCTATGGCGTCACAGCTCACAGCAACCTCAAACTCTTGGGCTTAAGCGGTTCTCTTGCCTCAGTTTCCCAGGTAGCTGGGATTACAGGCGCCCTCCACAATGCCGAGCAGGTTAAGGACTTTTCTTTTTTTTTTTGGAATAATGAACATTTAAGGACTTTTCGATCAATGTCCTTAATCTTATCTGTAAATTAGGAGTGCAGGTTATTTCTTGATAAGATCAGAGTGGTAAAAGCAGAATTAGTGGGAAATATCACTTTCCCAAAACATTTTGAAGATAGAGCCCCAGGTAAGATGTATAGATGGGTAAATGTGGGAGGGGGGTGGGGCACAGTTAACCACATCCTCTTTCTTGAGATATTTTCATCTTCCTTTGGAGACACACTCTCGGTTTCCTTCCTCCATCTCCTGCCTCTTTGCTCAGCTCTTCTGCTCATAGTTCTTCTTCCAGGTGCCCTAAAATGCCCCCAGACCTCTGTGTGGGAGTGCTGTATGCCACATACTTCCTGGGTGAGCTTGTCTGCTCTCTAGGTTTTCAGAATGAGTCAATGTGCTAATGACACCCAGACTCCTTTCTCTAGCCAAGGGATGTCTCCCTTGTCCTCCAGAATCAGATACCTACCTGATGTTCCTGTTGGATGTAGAATAGACATCTTGAAATTTAACTCTTGAACTTTTCCCCTTCTCCAAACTTCTCCTTCTCAGTAAATGTGTCATATTTCACTCAGTTACACCCTGATTTATGAGTCATCCTGAAACAGATCCTCTCTCTTGCCTCCACATTCAAGCCTTCAGCAAGTCCTGCCCAACTCTCAGCACCATCTCCACTGCACCATTCTGACTGAAGGTACTGTTGCTCCCTAGGACCTCTGTAATCACTAAAAGTTTTCCCCCTTCCTACGTCTGCTCCTCCATCATCCACTACAGCCCCTTCTGCTAGGCTCATTCTCACCCTTCAGCTCTCAACCCAAGTGCTCCCTCCCCAGGGAGGCTGCCCGACCCCCTTTCTGCAGTGGCTGAGCCTGGGCCCTGCTATTATAGGCTGTCATGAACTCACAGATTTTCTTGTGGGTTTATTTTTTTTCTGCCCCACTAACAGGTGAGTTCCAGTAGGGCAGAGCCCCTGGCTGCCTGGTTCCACCCTGCTGGCACACAATATGTGATCAGGACATATCTTTCCTAATGAATGAGTAAAGCTGAGTCAGAAACTGCCAACACCCCTGCCCCACCTTCTGCTAGAGGAACCTGTCCCTTTTATTTTCCTGTCTGTGCCTCTGCTCTGCTGTTCCACTCTCCTCTTTGTTTAATGGATCACTGTTAGTTTTTGATTTGACTTGGCATCGTCTTGGTCCCATTTCTAGTGTTCAGCTCAGCTCAAAGAAGTCTACTAGCTCAACTTCAGTGTCCCAGGAGGGGGACATTCATCTTACTTGGGTCAAGTGTCCAGCTCCCATCCTCTCTGCACCCAATCAGAAAAAGCTAGTAGTGGTTGTGATAAGCAGAGGGCAGAGGTGTACTTGGCCACCAGCAGAAAGGGACTCTGTGGAGGTGGCATGCCCAGCCCCACCCACACCACTCACCCAGAGGGGAACCCTTTCTTGGTACACTGAGCTGCAAAGCTAAGATCTAACTCTCCGCCTGTGGTAACCCAGTCAATGAGGCTCTTATCTGAGTAGCCAGTTGCCCACGTCCAGAGCATATAGAAACGGCAACTGCCTTCCCTGACTTCAAAAGAGCAATTGAGCTTCAAGTCAGAGACAAGTTAAAAGGAAAGAGTATAAGCACTAATCCTTTTCAGATTGGTATCAGGAGTACTTGAGAGTGGTGGCCTCGGTTTGTGAGAATGTAGCCCTTCTTCTGCTGAGTCCTGAGGTCTGCTCCTAATACTAGCACATCAGGGTCCACTGGGGCCCCAAACCTACCCTCACCTATGTAAGGACAGCTAATGTGCTCTCTTCACTTGGTGCGCTGTAGGGATAGGGGTTGTTTTTGTCAGTGATCTGCTTTTTCTTTCTGAAAAATCTGAGGGATTGGTCTTTGTCTTTGATTTTTTTTTTTTTTTTTTTCTGAGTCAGGGTCTTGCTATATAACCCAGACTGGAGTATAGTGGCTGTGTCATAGCTCACTTCAGCTTTAAACTCCTGAGCTCAAGCAATCTTCCTGAATCAGCCTCCCAAGGAGGGAGGTACAGGTACATGCCACCATGCCTGGCAAATTTTTCTTTTTTTGTAGAGACAGGATCTTACTATGTTGCCCAGGATGACCTCAATCTCCTAGCCTCAAGCAATCCTCCTGCCTCAACCTCTTAAAGTGTTGAGATTACAGGGACAAGCCATAGGTGCCTAGTTGTCTTTTTTTTTTTTTTTTTTTTGAGAGAGAGAGAGAGAGCCTGTCTCTGTTGCCCGAGGCTAGAGTACCATTGTGTCATAGCTCACAGCAACCTCAAACTCCTGGGCTCAAGCAATCTTTCTGCTCAGCCTCTCAAGTCACCCACCACAATGTGTCAGCTAATGTTTTCTATTTTTAGTAGAGACAAGGTCTTCCTCTTGCTTAAGCTGGGCTCTAAATCTTGGGTTCAAAGGATCCTCCTACCTCAGACTCCCAGAGTGCTGGGATTTCAGGCATGAGCTACCATGTCTGGCCTATCTTTGATACTCTTGAAGTCACAATAATGTATGTAAGTGTCCATTTTACTACTTCTCTCCCCTTTGACCTTTAGGACTCCTGTCAGTCTGAGGTCTTTCATCTCTTTTAAATTCTGGGAATGTAATCTACATTTAGTCTTCAAATATCACCTTCTCTTATACTTTTCCCTTCTTACTGATTCCTATTACCTGGATGTTAACCTGTTTTAGTCCTCTATGATTCCTTTTTTTGTTCTCTCTTTTTTTTTTTTTTTTTTGAGACAGAGTCTCACTCTGTCACCCTCAGTAGAGTACTGTGGTGTCACAGCTCACAGCAAACTCCAATTCCTGGGCTTAAGTGATTCCCTTGCCTCAGCCTCCCAAGTAGCTGGGACTACAGGCATTCATTACAACACCCGACTGTTTTTTGGTTGTAGTTGTCATTGTTATTTAGCTGGCCCGAGCTGGACCTGCCAGCTTTGGTGTATGTGGCTGGCACTGAAAGCACTGTGCTACGGGTGCCGAGCCTTTTTAGTTTTTTTGAGACAGAGTCTCAAGCTGTTGCCCTGGGTAGAGTACTGTGGTGTCAGAGCTCACAGCAACCTCAAACTCTTGGGCTCAAATAATTCTCTTGCCTCAGTTTTTCTATGTTTAGTAGAGATGGGGTCTTGCTTTTACTCAGTCTGGTCTTGAACTCATGAGCTCAAGCAATATACCCGCCTCAGCCTCCCGGAGTGGTAGGATTACAGGCGTGAGCAACCACACCTGGCTTTTTTTTTTTTTTTCAAAGAGAAAGTTTAGAGTATTTCCAAAAAGAGTTGGAAGGAGAGAAGATGACCAGACACCCTATATAATTCTTAACTTTTACATTTAAAATTGTACCTTTAGGGTGGCACCTGTGGCTCAGTGAGTAGGGTGCCGCCCTCATATATGGTGGCAGGTTCAAACCCGGCCCCAGCCAAACTGCAACAAAAAATAGCTGGACGTTGTGGCAGGTGCCTGCAGTCCCAGCTACTTGGGAGGCTGAGGCAAAAGAATCACCTAAGCCCAAGAGCTGGAGGATGCTGTGAGCTGTGATGCTACAGCATTCTATCAAGGGCGACAAAGTGAAAACAATAAAAAACAATAAAAAATGTTTTAAAAATTGTGTCTTTTCCTTCCTTTCTATAAGAATTTCTGCAATTGATTATTCATTGTCACTAATTCTTTTGTTGGCTATATCGATTTATTCCATTTATTCTGTACTGTATGTCAATATTTTCATTTTCATCCTAATCTTTCCACTTGACTCTTCTGAAAGGTTTCTTGTTTTTGTGGCATGGCTGTGGTAAGAGAGGGGTTTGGGACAGAAGCGGGTGAGCAGATAAGGGAGGGTGGAAAGTCCCAGGCACTAAGACCTCTCGCCTTAGACCCAAACTCCTGGCTTTGCCTTTAAACTCACAGGGAGGACGCGGAGAGCTTTCAGGGGCAGGGAGGAAGGGCATCCCTGGATTATCACCCTCCAGACTCAGGCTTGGAGGGGAGATGGGGGGAAGTTCATTCCTCTGGTTTTCTCTGGTTTTCACCCACTTGGAGCTCTTTCCCTATATTGATTCTCCTCTCTGAAGACCCCTCATCTGACTCACCTGTGGTGAGAAGGCAAGGCCTCAGTTATCTCAAGCAGCAGCAGGACTGGACTCCTCTCTGAATTTATCCTTCCTCTCCACCTTCTTCCCACCCCATACCCACTCACTCCACACAGCCCTGGCCTGTGCAGTGACTCCACATCCTTCTCTAGATACTCCGGGGGATGTTGAAGAAGAGGCCGGGGCTCTTGATTTAGCATGGACAGAGGAAAGGGAAGTAGAATGCCCCATTTGAGGGGACAAATTCACGGTTGGCTTTTAATAATCACAGTTATTTTTTTGGCCAGGTGCAGTGGCTCACACCTGCATCCTAGCACTCTGGGAGGTGAGGTGGATGGATTGCTTGAGCTCAAGAGTTTGAGACCAGCCTAAGCAAGAGAGAGAGACCCCATCTCTACTAAAAATAGAAAAACTAGCCAGGTGTTGTGGTGGGTGCCTGTAGTTCCAGCTACTCAAGAGGCTGAGGCAAGAGGATCGCTTAATTGCAAGGTTTGGAGGTTGCTGTTAGCTATGATGCCATAGCACTCTACTCAGGATGACAGAGTGAAACTCTATTAAAAAAAAAATCCTAGTTATTTTTTGTTTGCTTGCTAAATATTTGATATTGTAAGTGTGATTTGTTCCCCAGTATTTAGAGTATCACCTGGGACCTTGTTAGAAAGGCAGAGCCCACCACAGACCTCCCCAGTCAGAAGCTACAGTTTAACAAGATCCCCAGGTGATTCGTGTGCTCATTAAAGTCTGAGAAGTTCAATCCTACAACAAAAATTACTTCCATAATTAGGAAAATGGTAGCTTTTTTTAAATGGAAGAACTTCCCCAGTGACTAAACTGTGTCTCTGGCCTGTTAGGCGAGAAACAGGAGACTTTTCTGTTTCTTTCTTTTTCTTATTTTTTGAGGCAAAGTCTTACTTTGTCACCCTTGGTAGAGTACCATGGTGTTACAGCTCACGGCAACCTCAAACTCTTGGGCGTAAGTGATTCTCTTGCCTCAGCCTCCCAAGTAGCTGGGACTACAGGTGCCTGCCACAATGCCCAGCTATTTTTTATTGTTGTTGTTGTGGTTGTCGTTGTTGTTTTTAGCTGACCTGGGCCGGTTTCGAACCCAAGAGCCTTGGTGCATGTGGCTGGCGTCCTACCCACCGAGCTAAGGGTGCTGCCCGAAACTGGAAACTTTTCTGCACAGAGTTTTACCTTCTTGTTGCTGTGCCCTAGAGTGACAATTCATCTTTTCTTTCTCTTTACCATGGAGACCAAACTTCTTAAACATTTATGGCAGCAATTCCCAAGCATCCAAAAGAGATGTGAAAGAAAATCTTAAATGAGCATGTTAATTGATGATGACGTTTTTGTTATCGTGGGATTATGGCAAAGAAATGTTTGCTAAGATAATATTGTGTTCTGCCGGGGGGTGGGGGGAGATAACAGGGTAGAAAGAGAAATGGGTAGAATCAGGGGCAGTGGCAAGAAGAGGTGGACAAGAGGAAACCAGTTTCCAGCCCACCTGGCAGCCGAGTACATGGGACTGGGTCAAACTGTAGTGCAACAGTGCAACTAATGACTTCTTCTTCGTCGTGTTTTTTTTTTGTTTTTTTTTTTTTTTTAGCTTAAACCAACAACCATTTAATTATTTCTTACAATTTTGTGAGTCAGGAATTCAGTCAGAGCGAGGCTAGTCACTTCCTTTGTTCCACATGAAGTCATTTGGAGTCACTCAGTGGTGTTCACATGCCTTGAGCTTTGACAGGAACGGCGAGAAAGCGGGCTTCATTTGGGTCCTGTGTAGTTTCAGTGAGGCTTCTCCAGCAGAGTACTTGGTGACTCAGGGGTCCAAGAGACTATGTTCCATCTTCAAAGGACTTATCCAGCAAAATTCAGCCTATTACATCAGACTCAGGATCAAGGTCCATTATCTCATCCTCTTAATAAGTTCCAGGTGTGGATGTGCAACTAATGACTTCTAAAGACTCGTGTTACATGAAGAAGGAGGCTGAATGAGCAGGAAGAGAAAAGAAAAGGGGTCTGGGATGGCTTTTACTCAGGGACAACTGTCATTCTGGGATGGGGCCACAGAGTTCTGTAAGAATGAGTGGAAATGCCTAGCCACTGCTCAGAGGGCTTTATACAGGGGAGAGATGTTGGAGAACTCCAGGAAGCTGGTCTCCCTAGGAGAGGATAATGTGGCTCTAGGAATCAGGATGTGCCTTTGTGTATCTTTACATTTACTTTTCTGGGAGAGTAATACTGGGGAAGTACTCCACACAGTGATCTCGGAAAGACATGAAAGCTATGAGGTTGAAGATTCTTACTTTAGGGAAATCTGGAAACATAGACATGAATTGTGGAGCCAATGGAGAAGTGATGAAAGAAAATACAAGGGGGACGGGCGCAGTGGCTTGAGACTATAATCCTAGCACTCTGGGAGGTTGAGGCAAGTGGATTGCTTGAGCTCAGGAGTTTGAGAGCAGCCTGAGCAAGAGTGAGAATGCATCTCCAAAAATAGCCAGGCACTGTGGCTGGCACCTGTAGACCCAGTTACTTGGGAGGCTGATGCAAGAGGATTGCTTGAGCCCAAGAGTTTGAGGTTGCTGTGAGCTGTGACACCATGGCACTCTACCCAGGGCAACAAAGTGAGGCTCTGTCACAAAAAAAAGAAAGGAAGGAAGGAAGGAAGGGAGGGAAAGAGGGAGGAAGAAAGGAAGGAAGGAAGGAAGGAAGGAAGGAAGGAAGGAAGGAAGAAAGATACAAGGGGGGTGCCTGTGACCTAACAAGAAAATATTTTTCCCATGGAAGAGACCAACATGACAAAAGGGATGCAGTAACAAGACAATTACAACTCAGTTCAGATTTATGTTTCAGTCACATCTGCCTGAACAACAGCTATGTCAAGCTGATGGGAAAGTGAGTGTGCTGAGTGTGGCAAAGCCTTTAGTTTATGATCAGATCTAACTACCCATCAGATAGCCCGTGCTGGAGAGAAACCTTACAAATGCAATGAATATGGGAAGCTCTTTAGTCACAATTTGCTCCTCACACAACGTAAGAGAATTTATTCTGGAGAGAATCTTTATACACAGAGTGAATGTGGCAAACCCTTCATAATTTCAAGCATTAATCTACATGGCACCATCCTTGCTGAAGAGAAATCATACAACTATAACGTGTGGCAGGGGCCTCATCCAGATTTTATAATTTACTAAACATCAAAATATACATTACAAAATACAGCAACATAATGTGCATGCTGAGGGTATAACTCAAGGATCAAAACTGTAGAACATTAGAGGACTCAAGAGGAATAGCTTAATCTTTAGTTTTCCAGTATCCACATTTGATATTTTATACTGCTATACAAGTCTAAATATGCTAAAGTTCATCTCATGATATCTATGAAACGTACTAGGACTTTTGGGAATGGCCAAATTTCTTCAGGTTATAAAATATTTTATTCAGTTATGTGAGTTTCTTGAAAAAGCTACTTTACTGACTTTCAATGTGAGTTCTGAAATTCATTGACACCCATCCTACATGCCTTTCATGGTGGGCTCCGGGCAAGAATCAGAAAGATGAAAGGGTCTACTTCATTAGGGGAAGATCATGTGTATCTACCTTCCTCGGAAAAGAAAGACTGTGCCTTCGAAGGTTATATATAGTCTGAATTAGAGAGCATGGACAGAATAATGTAAAACTGTGATGTCACCAGTCATGCTGTGTTCAGGGTTCCCTTGTCCTGACATAAGGGCACTGTGCACTACAAGAAGAAATGCTCTATCAACCAATGGTGAAATAGAGCAATCTCAGACCCTAGGGATCTGGGATTTTTGTTGGAGGAAAACAGTATGTTAGCAGAGACTGATTATGTCATAGAAATAGTACAGGAGAAGTGGTAGCCACTTCCTTCATTGAATGGCAATGCTACCTATTCATAGCAAAGACTGATGAAAAATTAGTCTTATTTTTTTCTTTAAGGCTGCATAATATTCCACGGTGTACATATACTACAATTTATTAATCCATTTGTGGATCTATGGGCACTTGGGCTGTTTCCATGACTTAGCAATTGTGAATAGGGCTGCAATAAATATTCTGATACAAATATCTTTGTTGTGACATGATTTTTGGTCTTCTGGGTATATGTTCAGTACAGGAATTATAGGATTAAATGGTAGGTCTATTTTTAGATT
>CAUYPK010161072.1:0-31111 GCA_963574355.1 Loris lydekkerianus | reverse complement strand
TTCGGCTCTTTGCCTCTTATCATTATTTTGTATACTGTGGCTCTTTGCCAAGTTTGGATTTTGTTATGCTGCTTCTGAGGAGGGACCTCTGAGGAGCGATCTCCAAGCGCGTAGTCGAACTTGTTCGCCACCCCTGCTCTAAAAGGTACTTAAGATGCCTTTCAACATGGAGGTTCTCAGTCTTCCCAGTATTTCCTGAGTTGAGGACAGCAGGTTGTGCTCCACATCAAACAACAGGAAGAAAACTAGAACCCTCGGCACCCATTTGTTGTCAGCTTTCACTTTTGCGCTCACTTTTTAAGCTGCGCCGCCCTCAGATGATCATCTATTTATTTCCCTCTGTCTAGGTCCCTTCTCTTCAAGGAATCTGTTTAGCAAACATTGTCCATGCAGGAAAATTATGATTGTAACTTCGGTTGCACCAGTTTAGGGCCGTCTTTTGAACATTGAAGAACTATAGTAATAGGCGCTTTGCGTTGCTATTAAAAACAACCATAATTATTCCAATAGTTTAAAAATACCAACAATAGTAATTGTAGGTGATTTGGGGTTTCAGGATTCAGTTCCCCAGCACCTATCAAGAATGACGGGAGAGCACGAAAAGTTTCAACAGGTGCAGAAGTAAATGAGTCTCAGTTAAAAAAAAAAAAAGAAAGAAAGAAAGAAAGATCTTAAAAAGACCGGGCTCTTCAATTGATTAGAGTTGTTCGTGAGAAAGCTGTGCTGTATATTGTCTTTTTGTTTCTACGACCACAGCTGCTCTAACCCAGTTTTTAGTAAGGTAGTATTAGGCCTTAATCTACAACTGCAAGTTCTCAGTCTCAAGTCCCATAGTCCAAACAGAGTTATTAAATTTAAACCTCATGATTGTTCTCTGGATTCAGATTACCACTTTGGTCCCATTAAAGAACCTTAGTGCTAACACATTGGGTTTTACTTGACTAGTTTTTCTGTGCGTGGGATAATAGGAAAAGAGACGAGGGATCATGAGAGTAAGTGCTGGTATGATGGGCTTTTGTTGTTGTTGATAGTTTGGGTTTGTTGTTGTATCGCTGTATAGTATTTTGCCGAGTACAGCAAGGCTATATGAATTCCTTCTAGTTGAGAGAGGTAGAGAGGATTTTGAACTTTTGAGTTTCTGTCCCTTTACCACTCCTGCAGAGACTCTCTCCGTTTACCACTCCTGCAGAGATGCCAGGAATTATATACAGTGTATAGCCGTGAGCCATGGCATGGAGCCTATGTCTCTTGAGAGCCAGCTTGGCCAGGAGGGACTCGAAAAACCATTTTAGACTTAAACTAAAGGGAGAACAGAGGCTTTGGACCAAACCCTAACTTGAGTTCTCTGGGTCTTTAGATTGCATGATAAATTGAGTCAGGGAGAACAGAATGTAGGTCAGGGCTCTTAGGAAAAAGTGGTATATTCTGTTGTCTAAAGATGAGAGCATCTTATCTGAGGCATTCGTTCTTCTCTCCTTTTGCCCCTGAATCTCACTCTGGTCATGTCAGATCATGTCAGCATGGAAAGTACTCACCTCTGTAAGTAAGAAACAGCCCCTGGACAGTCTGCCCAGGCAGATGACACGAGAACATTCTAAAGAGAAAACAAAATGCTTTGTGGACAACAAGAACTTGTAGTTTCTTCAAAAGCTGTACTGAAATTTCCCATCCAAGCAGTATGGCCCAGTTACATCTTAGAATTGGGGGTTAAGCCCCATTAATGTTCTTCCTGAAGTTTAGAGTTGGAGAAAGGAGTCAGAGGTACAAATGAGAGCTAGGTGTGGTGTAATCCCAGCAACTTGGGAGACTGAGGTGGGAGGGTTGCTTGAGCCCAGGAGTTCAAAGCAGGACTAGGCAACATAGTGAGGTCCAGTCTTTCAGAAAACCCAAAGAAGTAGTAATACGTGAGGGGGAAAGGACTTCAGCTCATTCCCAATGTAGAATTGTAACCAAGAGAGTTAGTTACCTTGCCACAAAAGACATACTCATGTAGTCACTTCTCAGTGAACTATGTACAGAAAGAAAGGAACATCTTGACACCTTGCTTAAGACCTTAGGTTGCACAAACTAGTAAGCAATGAGAAATTTACGGAAAGGGACGAGATAGTGTCCATCATTGCGTTCTGAACACAGTGCCTGACACAGTTCTTTGTAAACAACCCCTAAATAAATGAAGGAAAAATTGTACAGGAATTACTTAAATAATAATGGAGATCATGGCAACAAGGTCAAATAGCATGAACTAGGCAGAAGCAGCTAATATGTACAGGTCTATCTTTTGTATTTTTGGAGAGGCTTTGACTTGCAGAATTATCACCCTTTCAATTTATTTTTAACTTATCTTGCTTCTAACCTTTTAGCAAAGGATCCTAAAGGAAGTTCTTGAACAAAACATAAAATTCCGTTCCATTCCTTAGTCATCTTTCCTCCCAAAAAAGGCAATTCATTTCCTTCAGTTTCTTTTTGTAGACTCTTCCCTTGAATTGTGAACTCTGCTGTTCACAGTTCCATAATCTCAACCCGTGTCTTCAGAATGCATCTGACTTATGTAACCCTTGTCATACTTGTCAGTTTCTCTGACCTGAATTTTCAGTGGCATGTGTAGAATAGTCCAGGGTGGTTCTCGATTCTAGAGATCTAATTAGAATTATCTAGAAACCTGGAGCAGAGGGGAGGCTGTGGGTACATCAGTCTCTGTACTGTTGAGGTTGGTTGTGATGTCTTTGAAGTTTATAAGACGCCTCACTCAGACTTAGTGAGTTGAGCTCTTAACTTCAAGAAACAAAAACGGATTACCTGGACCACATTCTATGAAAAAAAATTTATGACATTTAAGGCATTTCTGAATGTCATCTAAAGCATCATTTAGACTAAACCATGACTGATGCCTAATTTTCTCAGGAAACTAGCCATTTTGTTTTTCTTATTCAGGCTGACCTACCAAATTTAGGCCATTCTAAAGGGACCTTTCCCCCCATCTCTTGTAAATATAGATAGATATTTAATTTTTAATATTCTTTTCCAGGTTTTTTTGACAGGTTATACATATGCTAATGAAAAATAGGCTTATTATTGGAAGCACAGAGCTGCTTGTCACCAGAGCTTCATTAACACCGTTATCACTGCCTGACATTTATCTTATAATTTTCTAGAGCTGACTGTTGTGTCTCCATGGAAACCCAAATTGCAATTGAAACAAGTGCGATAATAAAGGCATCCAGCAAGATTGACAGCATGCAAAGCCTGGCTACGTTTGTTTATACTTACTTAAGTAGCTATAGCTAGAGATAGTGAATATGCACTTTGTGTGTTTAGAATTAACTCTCTTGTGTCACAGGTCAGACTTGACTCTGCTTACGTGGCACACTTACCATCACATCACTGGTTGCAGTGTCACTAATGAGGACACTGATTTTTACTGGAACCGTCTCATCTCAAGGCATTGTGAAGACTGGATGGTAAATTAACCACGGTTTTATGTGGATCCAAAAGGAAATTCTTCCTGGATAATTTTGACACTATGAAATGTCAGTCAGTCCTTGAACTGGAAGCCTGTAATACCTGAATGATTACTTTTTGGGCAGGAGAGTTTGCCATAGAATCGTGCTATTTTTTCCCCCCTTGATATCGAGGAACCTGTGCTTTCAAGTTGAGGCCTTCATATCAATTTGGTTGGTGCTTCAAAGCAAAGAGTCATGAAACTGGAGTGGGTCCAGAGTGAATTAATCTGAAATTAATTTGATTCTGAAAGACTCCATCTGGCTGTGTTTGGGAAAGGCAGTTAGACAGATATATAAACACATGATCATCTATATTCGTTGTGCCAGATGTAGTGTCAGAAAAATGAAGAAATGGCTTTTAAAAAATCAGCTATGGGGAATTTTGATATAATGATATTCAGCTTCTTAGAATAACATCCATTATAATTTAGCACATAATCCTATTTTTATTCCTATTTGTTTAGGGGGTGATACCTGATGGTGCGTGTTTTAAGAAATAAGCAAATTAAATGTCAAAGCCTATTGTCCTTGGTGATTTAAGATGCTAAATGGAATTTATGACATGGTGAGAAAGAAAGGAAGAAGAGAGAGGACCTGTAGGTTTCCAAATCAAAATGTGGCGTTTGGTATTGATTTCATCTTAAGTGTAATTTAGGGATTTAAAAACTAGCAAGGTAGAACGTCATTGAGACCTTGCCTTTTGGTGTGTGGTATGTACGTGACAAAACGTTACATTTACATCAGAGGGAAACACACACAACAGGCTGACGTGCTCAGAACTCTGGAAGTCGTCTTCGGTGGCCGTGCACTCTAGGCAATGTTCTTTTCTGTTATTTTTGCCATTTCTATAAGCAGACTATGAGGCAAGTGCTGTGGACTGCTGTCTAGGGATTTAGTGCAGTCACTATAGAGCATCTGATTGCCTTTCCTTACGCCTGGACAGCAAGATTCTAGAAAATCCACACTTTGTCCCTTGAGCTGTATCATAGTCTATTGCAGCCCTTTTATTTGCACTTTTTAAACCTCAATGATCATCTTTTGTGATGTCTTGAAGAGAAGGAATTAAAGTTTATTTGTGGATCAGTGACACGTTATTCACTTGGAGAAAAACAGACTCCCAAAGGGGAACAAATTATCCCTCCGATGTTCTCCACCTACCACCCTCCTTTTTCTCAGCAGAACAACAAAAACATTAACAGGTAGGGATAATTAGATCAGAAGATTAGGTAAAAGTTAACCTAGACAAAGCTAAAGAGTTCAGTTAAGATCAGTTGCTGCATTTTATGACAACAAATAAGATAGTACAGGGATCCTAACATTTAACAAACTGTCGTGCTGAAATGAGAAAGTAACATCTCAGCTCATCCCTAAGGAATGAGTGGGTCTGATTAGCTGAGTGTGCAGTAGTGTAGCTGAAAGCTGCTTCTTCACGGTACCCATTTACTTTACTGTCTCGTTTTTTAAGGAATAACAATAATAATAAACTGTATATATTTCTTCAGCCTTCTCAAGAAGAATTTATTGCCCGTAATGTGACCCTTTAGATGAGACAAGTTTGTTGGCACACAGATCAATTACTCTGCTGTACTCCAGGGGAGGGAGACGGTCCTCTGTGAGGGGGCTTTCCCCTGCAGGGACCCACACATTCCCAGTCCTCCCTCTAGCTTCCTACTTCTCATCTCTTTGGATTTGAAATACCAAAGATCAAGGTTGTGAAGAACCAACAGAAAATAAGAAATCTTCGAGGAATGGGGTGAGGACCTCTGCAAGGGACTTGAAGGGCATAAACATCAGGGCAGAGGTCAATGACATATGTTGGCTACTATGAGATCTGTTTTTGACGAGCATAAGCATTCAAAGGTATTATCAGAAAAATATATACTCAAACCTAATACTGTTAGTCTGCAGAAGTACAGATATTTCTTCACAAGTGGATTTTTTGTTTTCAGAGCTAAACTGCTATCATTAGCATGATGCAATTAGTTCCCATTTACTGTCAACTTTAGATTTTCCAGATCAGTGGAAGGAGACAGTGGCAGGAGAGATCTCCGGTGCGTTTATTCCAAACCTCATGCTCCTGGCTGCATTCCTGAGGCTGGCATTTCACTTCAGTTGTATTCCTTGATTACACGTTACTGGTGACCAAGGAAGGGGACCAAGCTTGAGAGAAGAGACCAGCCTGAGATTAAATTTTGCCATTGATAGATGATAAAATGAATAATGAATGGTAATCAATATTTCACAGGAAGGTAGATAGAGTTCTGAATGCCAGGCGAACTCAAAGGTCAGTGAAGTCTTTGTCCTTTGGTCCAAAAGAGGAAAGCTCACTGGATGGTTCTGCAATAATTCAGGCAGAAAATGATAGCCAGAATTAGGACAGTGGCTCTGGCTCTGCAGGGCCAAGTAGACCCAGTGAGCGTTTAGTGAAAAACAAGCGTGACTCAGTAACTTACTGGTAATAGGAGTAATGAAGCTTGGGTTTAATAGACCCGTAATACGTGGGATAACATGGCTCTTTCATAATAGCGTTGGCAGGTCACATGATGTCATTTAATCTGTTCAACTTTTGAGACATTTGCTCTATTAAATCTATTCATTCTGAAGATACATTTTGGGGAAATCCTGAAACTGAGTTCAAGGCCTTGTACTCACCTTGCAAATGAGATATTTCCCTGGGCACCTCGTTTAAAATAGCAATCCTGCGCTCAATACTCTGTCTCCCTATCCCACCTTCTTTAAGTTCCTCCATTGAAATGATCTCTTTCTAATCTGTTTCAAGATATACTTATTTTGCTTAATATATGCCCATCCTTTAGACTATAAGCTCCATAAGGCTATTTTTACCCATTGTTGTATCCCTAACTCCTTGAATAATACCTAGATTGTCAGAGTCACTCCATAAATACTGTAGAACCTTTATAAGTTGACCACCCAAGGAGCTGTAATAAACTAGTCAATAAAAGGAACAGGGCCTGCCATACTGGTAGGCACATGTGTTGCATATGTGGTCTGTGAAAATTAGGTCAACTTGAGGTGGTCGGCTATAGCAGTTCTGCTCTGTGTATAGGATTGGCGCTTGAGTAAGATATCCCTGTGAAGAATTTCACAGTTTCACCATGTACCTAATTTGGGGGTTCAGTTAATTAGTATTTCTGTGGGTTCAGCAGTCAGAGGAGGGAAGTGGTCAGACCCAGCAGCCGATCAGCGTCGTCTCCCTGTTCTGTCTAGGACACTGTTCCTTTTCTCAGATTGTTGGGCGAGGAAGGAGTTTGAACCAGTAAGAACAGGGAAATTAAGCACAAAACCTAATTTGAAGAAAACAGGAAACAATTATTTTTAGGAGTGCTGAATTTGGGGTAGTGCTAGAGTATTTTGTCAAATCAGAGTTGAATGGTCAAAAACAGGGAAGTTCTTTATGTAGGAGCCATAGGGAGTGACAGGGCTACAGGAGAATGGGCAGCCACCCCTGCAGAGGAGTTAGCACCGTGTGGGGGAGTGGGAAGTGAAAGGGGAAGGGTCTTTGCATAATAGGCTCCTGGGGTACAGAGGTTTTTATTTGTTTGTTTTGTTTTGTTTTGTTTTGAGACAGAATCTCAAGCTGTCACCCTGGGTAGAGTGCTGTAATATCACAGCTTACAGCAACCTCAAACATTTGGGCTTAAGCGATTCTCCTGCCTCAGCCTCCCAAGTAGCTAGTAGGACTACAGGCGCCCACCACAACACCTGGCTGTTTTTTGTTGCAGTTGTCATTATTGTTTAGCAGGCCTGGGCTGGGTTCGAACCCGTCGGCCTCAGTGTATGCGGCTAGCGCCCTAACCACTGTGCTAAGCACTAAGCACCGCCCTGGGGTGTGGTGTTTTGAGCAGAGGTAGAAGGACTAGGTTGTCCCCCCTGTGTTGTGCAAGGGCGGGAGACACGTGAGCACTGTCTCTGCCAGGGCTGTGTGCACATGAGTGTGGCGCCCGGGGGAAGGGCAGCTGTGCGTCTGCGGTGCTTTCCCTAACATCCCAGCCTGGTTAGATACACCTTTTCTACATTTGTTTTGTTTCAATCGCGTTGCCAACTAAGTGAAATGATACAGATGATCATCCTTTGGCGTTGATTTTTCTCCCCAAATTCCATTTAGACACAACCCCGGGATGCAGTGTGGTTTAGAATGCTGACCGCTCAGCCCCGCTGGCTGAATGAGTTCCTGGCTTCCCGCTTCCCACGGCCCTGATGTATTGCTCTGTGATAAGCTTTATCCCATTAGATTATGGTTTTATATTGATCTCTTCTAATTGGCTCTGAGCAGCATCAGGGCATAAATTACATGTTTTTTTAGCTCTCTCTCCTTTAAACCGGACACCACGTCTGACATAAGTCATGTCTTCAATAACTACGTAAGAATGAGAAGGGAAGAAAAGGACTCTGTGTGAGAATAAACCTCTTTTGCACTTGAAATTCTGCAAAGGGGGATCGTCCATGTTCAACACCTCAGTGCTCCTACAGTGAATGGAGAATATCGTGACTTCGCCCTGACCACTTTATCTTTCTTGTGTGAACAAGTCCAAGAAAAACATTTTTCCCCAGTGGGGAAAGCAGAAGCTATTTGCCTTGAGAAGCACAACCCCTAAAGCCCGGTCTGCAGGGACACAAGCATTGTGTTCCTGCTATTTGCCCATCTGATGTATGTCCCTTACTGCTAAACGATGGATGGGAGACATTTTTGTCAAACATCGGGGTTCAGTTTTGGAAGTGCAGGTCCTTGTGGGGTTTTGCCCTGCATTTGTCTTTATTTTATAATGATTTGCTGCTTAGTTACTTGATGGCCAAACCAATCTTTTCTCAGTCATCCAAAGAGCCATTTCCAATTACTCCCTCACTGCAAATGGGCAAATTTGGCGGCGTTGAGCCATTGGCCAGTAAGACAGACTGGGGGATGCGCTAGATCTTCTGCTGACGCTGTGACGTGCCCTGAGGAGTTACTTTGTGAAGTTGCAGAAGTAATGCTGATCTCAGCTAGGGAGGAGAGGATTCAGCACGTGAACCCCTAAAGCACTTTGGAAATGTAAAGTCCTCAATATATTTTCTAATTTATTTCCCTGTTGCCATCTCTAGAAGTTCATCAACACCACCTGTCTCTCCCTGTGTGCACCCCTCCTGCTCAGCCCACTGAACTATTTCTGAACTATTTCTGATAAATCACTGAAGGAAAGGCATTCCCTAGCTAGCCAGGGCCTCGCTGCCTTCCCAGTGAAGGTTATTGTATGCTCAGCCATCAGGTACTCCCCAGATTTTTCCAACTTTACTTCTTTGTGGGGGGTTTCCAGCTTTCTCCTTTTTATTAGTGGTCAAATTGAGATAAGGTAATAATGAGGTTTCCCTTTTGGTGAGCCCAGATGCCTGCGTCCTGTGACCTCTCCTGCAAGAGCGTTTCCCTGTAAGTCACAGCCGCACTTGACCCTGGCACATGGATGTAGAGCATTTAGACCCGTGACTAAATATGGTTCAGCTCTCTCTCCAGTAATCCAGAAAATCTTGTCATAAGTGTGTCCTTTCCTAGTAGGCTACGAATGACAATGATGTCATACACACTTTTAAGGAGTATTTTTTAAAATCTTGTCAAAGCACGAGAATGAACGTATTAACATGTGTGTACCTGTGGGATGGTTAGACCTTTTCTTCCGAGGAGCTCCAGTTAATTTATTTACAACTTGACCATTGGAGAAAGGCTTTGCCTCTTCCAGACACAGTGTCCTTGGTTCCACCTCCTCTTCCGTGAGGATTTATAGCCGTTCTTTCATTCTTTGGCCATCTGACTTCAGATTTGGACCTCATTCTGAAATCACCTTCATAGATTTTGCTTCGTGTGATAGACAGAACAGTACCTTCCAGGTAAACACAGAAGCCTCTTATATTCACATCTTATTGGTGGTACACCTGGTATCCGGGGAGTGCTGTTAAATTTACTGAAAGTCTTCAGCAACCAGGATCCCAGCACAGTTAGGATTTAGCTGTGTCAGGCGAGCAGCAAACCACCCCCTGTTGTAAGGCAGTCACAGAAGATGGAGACTTTGCCACGATGACCATGCGTTGTAGAAGAGAGTTGTGACTCCCAGAGCTCTAGGTTGCATGGCGACAGACTCCTCTTCCTAAGTCTAGAGGCTGAAGGAAGTTGAGGTGGACAGCGAGCCCCCCAGGGGAGGGGCTGGTCTGTCTTTCTTTTATGTCTTTCTTTCAGCCCCCAGGGGAGGGGCTGGTCTGTCTCCAGAGTGCAGAAAGCGAGTTGCCACCTAAACCACAGTTGGCGCATTGCCAGTCTGTTGAGAGGACAGCTCTCTTCTTAAATAATAAGCAACACCAAAATGGACAACACAGAAGACTGTTGATATTAATGAGGTTCAAGCCTGTTCTTTCACCGTGCCAGGCCTACCAGGCCTGATCCAACTTGGTCTTGGACAGTCTCCTGTGATAACCGAACAAAGCCTATTTCTTTGTGAGCTATTACTTAAGTACAAGTGATATTAAAATACGATTCCAGAGCCCATTAAAAGAGAGGTTTGTTAGGGACAGAAATGATAGGCTATGGTTGGGGTATATGAGGGGAGTGTTGGCAGAGATCAAGAGACATGGTACCCTGGCCACACCCAGAGCCCAGGGCCACTCACGGCCTGTCTGAGCCACAGGGTGTCAATGACACCTTGTCAGCTCCACCTCCTGTAGCCTGAGTGACTTGTGAGTCTGGGGAGACTTCTTATAAATTGCACACTGAAGAAGAAGAATCCCATGAAGGTTTCAGGCAGCTGGCCATATTATCTAAGTCGTCTTTCCCAAGTCAGCATCTGAGTTCAAACCATAGCCAAATAATTACAGAAATTAAGAGCCAGATGGGAGCTCTTCTCTTTGTTCTACACGTGAGGAAACTGAGGCATAGAATTGTCACATAGTTTGTCTCAGAGGGCACAGTGAAACTGACCCAGGACTGTGCCAGGCCCAGGACAGGTGCTCAGGCTCCCCGGCCCTCCCTGCCGCCCTGCTGTTGAGCGCCTCCAACAATGAGGGCATTTTCTGGCCCAGTGTTCCTACTTTTCCAAAACAAACTTCTGAGAAGTAATACGTTTAGGTCAATCTCATTTCTGATCAGTAAAAAACAGAAAAAGGACAAGTATATTTGCATCTATATTTAAATAAATCAAAGTTAAATTAAAAATTCAGTTCCTCCATTGCATTAACCAAATTTCAAGTACCTAGTAGCCATGTGCAGCTGGTGGCTGCGATATTGGGATGAGGGGATACAGAACGTTTTCTTTATGGCACAGAGTTGGAC
Organism: Loris lydekkerianus; assembly: GCA_963574355.1. Taxonomy (NCBI): domain Eukaryota; kingdom Metazoa; phylum Chordata; class Mammalia; order Primates; family Lorisidae; genus Loris; species Loris lydekkerianus. Next base: position 20,302 of record CAUYPK010161072.1, on the reverse strand, counting down.
AGCACTGATGTAGGTCATTCCAAGGAATGAAAGAGCAATCACAAGTATCGAGTAATAAGATTATCACTACCAGAGAGATTAGCTATCTTTAGACAAAGTTTTTCCCAGGCAGGGCATCTTTTTATTGTTGGGGATTCATTGAGGGTACACTAAACCAGGTTATACTGATTGTATGTAAAATCCCTCTTGCAATCATGTCTTGCCCCCAAAAGGTGTGGCACACACCAAGGCCCCACCCCCCTCCCTCCTTCCCTCTGTAGTTTTGGTTTAGTATGGTTTAGAAGATGGCATTTTATGTCTTTCTTTCAGCATTAATATAATTGTTTATAGCCACTTGGCCTTTCTCACAGCCATTGTGTAAGTTTTTCTTCCTTTTATATAGATAAAGGAAGCATAACACAGAAAGTTATCCATGGAATTAGATCTTCTGTAATTCTTTTGTTTCCATTTTCCAAATGGAAAACTACAAATCACTGGGCCTTATAAAAGCTTGTTGTCCTGGATTGTAACAGTAGTAACAATAATAATGATGTGTTAAATCAATTGTTATAAATTTTTTGGTAATAATTCACTGCTTAAGAGAAACCTCAGAAGATTTCAGAAAGACTCTTGATCTAGTTCTTTTTACTCTAAAATAAAGTAGGGAAGTAGGTCAGTGCCTGGGTTAAAAGCAAAAAGCAAGCAGTCTCATTGTTTTTTCCGAACATCATTACATTTTCTTCTTGGCTCTGAGCCTGACACGCACCCCCTGCCTCCTGGCAGAGTGTTCTCTGACTTGTGGTCCGTCGTATTCCCTGCGGCATCTGTCCTAGAGGAGCCTTCCGGCTGGCTCCTTGCCAAGGGCACAAGCAGAATTGGCACTCAGAATCTTGTTGCAGTTTGTAGGAGAGCTGCCAGCCGAGATGTGTGTGCCTGTGTCCCCGGCCTGCCGGTGGTCACTGCTTCCCCAAGAGATGCCATCCGGGAGGATCCCAACTCATGCAGTTTGAAGCAGTGACAGTGGCTTTGAAGCCTCACTGTCTGCACATTCTGCAGGCACCTTTCCTTAGGGGTGAGACATTGGGAAAGTCACTTTCTTTCTATAACTCTCCATTGTTTCATCTCCGGAGGGGAGATAATGATTCCAACTGGACGCCTTGTCATGTTATACGTCAAGTACTTGGCAGAGGTTTCTGGCAAAGAGTGAGCTCTCAATAAATATTATATGAACTGAGTCTAAATTCCAACACTGTCAAAGCCCTGTGCTGGGTGCTGAGGATGGCTGGAGAGCGAAAAGAAGTGAACCGGTCTGATTTCCTAAGCCCAGGATCAGATGTTCGTAAATGGGAGGTCTTCCTGAGGGTTTTGCTGAGACCTGGGGTGTCTCTTCCCGTAATTGCTTCTCTGTGAAGAGCAAGTCGGCTCTCCATGGCCCCCAAAGGTTTAACTGTCGAACACATAATTTCTGGCTGGCTCAGATGTGTCAGCGCCTACAGCCTCATGAGGACAAAGGAAGTCAGTGAGTCTCGATTAAAAATGAGCATCAGCCGGGAAGAAAGTTAGGAGTCCAAAGGAGGAGGAGCGAGGCTGGATTAGAGTGAAGATTACCAAAATGTTGCAATAGCTGCAGGGTTCAGGGCGTGGCCTTCAGCAACTCTGGGGCAGTTGGTAGGCAAGGACTGCCTATTTAGCATAGAAGCTTTCAATGGGGAAGGCGTGGTGGTGGTGTTTTTAATTTATATGACAACTAGAGATGACTGGATTTAATTAAGGAAGGGATTGTTGTGCCCTTAAGTGCTTGATGCAAGTCTTTGGAACAGTTATTTGCAAAATAGCAGGTAGTCAGGCAAAGACGTGGGAGATAAGAGGTGCTTGTCACTGAGTGTGGGAGTGGAGAAAAGGACATCTGCGGAGGTGCAGATGCTCTAACCTGGCTGATTACTGAGTAAATGTGGGCTTTAAAGTAGCCTAAGTGAGATTTGAAGTCTAGCACTTCGATTTATAAGCTGGTAATCTTAGTAAAGGAACTTATTTCTGAGAAGTTGGCATCTGAAAAGCCCTACTTTTTCATAAGATTAATATGAGGAATAAAAATATGAAGCACCTGCCGTGTTATCTGGTATGGAAATGTTCCATGAAAGATGGGTATTATTATTATTTAGTATACGAGTTGTACTTGAGTCTATACATGAAAATTTTGAACTGAAAAGTAGATTTGTGATGGTGACTCACTTCAAGTGCATCACAAACGCAGAGGAGTTAGCAGCAGAAACAGCTGGCCCACAGCATTTATTCTGTGCTAGTCCTTTACTCAGCGCATTGTTCTGTGAGGTAGAGTCTTTGTTCCCATTTTACAGATGGTCTGAGGCCCAGAGTAGCACAATTAGGAAGCGGTGGTACCAGGATGCAGAGCCTGCCTCACTGCCCTGCCTAGGATGGTGAGAGATCTCAGGATCTGTGAAGGATAGCTGAGGGGAGGGTGAATAAATAGGTACTATCGACATAAAGACCAGTGGTGTGAGGCGTAACCCTCTGCTCAACCTTCCCTTCTTTGATGCATCTTGGTAAGTTTGTATGTTTTGAGAAAGTGTAAATGGCTTCTCACCTGGAGAAACACCTAGAGGAATGCTCGGTCTAGAATTCTAAGTTAAAACATTCCGACTAGTGCTCTGCACCCTAACTCCTCCATTTTGTATGAAAGTCTGCTCTGTAAAGGCAACAGCCCCGTTTTCAACTTCCGTTTTCTGTTGCTGAGGCTGTGGGGGTGCCTTCCTTTTTTCATTCTAGCTGATTGTCAACAGCAGTGACCACAGAGCCTTCCTCTCCCACAAAGAGGTCTTGCCACACTTGGAGCTCTTGACTTGCTGTGAATGCCGCATCCCACACTGCACAGGGCCCTGCCACCTCCACCCTGCCATAGGCACAGCTCCTCAGGTTAAAGTGTTTATTGAATTCTCAAAGAGTGATTTAAAAAGGAGGAGAGGTACCTAAGAACAAGATAAACGATCCAGCTCTAATATAAACAAGCACTGCATTACACCTAAATTGTTGAAAGAAGATTTTGTACTCAATATTTTATTCAGCAGAACATTTTTTATAACAATAAGGTTGATTAGAGCAAACTCTGAAAGTGCTTCAAGTTAGACAGTCTGATTGTTTATCTCAAGGACGAAAAAATAAAGTGGTAAAAGATGAGGATGAAGCCAGGACCTCGTCAGGAGTATTGAGACCATTTTTCTCTCTGGATTAAATCTAATTCAGCATTGCTCCTTTCTATAAATTTTTGACTTTTCAAGCATCAGTGTCTTTTTTTTTTTTTTTTTTTTTTTTCACTTTTTTGCCAGGGCTGGGTTTAAACCCACCACCTCCAGCATATGGGGCCCGTGTCATACTCCTTTGAGCCACAGGTGCTGTCCTTTTTTATTTTTAAGGGCTGAAGTCTAGCCTGGACATACAGCGGATTTAAGGTGCACTGGTATTTTTTTTTTATTGTTTTAACCAAATAAGGAACTCAGCTCTGCTTAAGACCTCCCCTGTCTTCTTACTGTTACTGGACTGAGGCTACAGGAGATCACACCTACCAGCTGGAGTTCACTGTAGCCATTGGGTCCCCTTGTTTTTGCTTCTTGGGGTGGGGTGCTCCGCACCATTTGGGTGCATTGTGTGTTCACAGACTGAGGAGCTCAGGGCTGCACAGTCATTTGGCAGCCTGGGTTTAGGGTATGTTTTGAGGAGAGTAGGCAAAAAGGGCATGTGGTTTTACTCTGCTCAAGTGTTTGGGGGCAAGCAAAAAAGAAATGTCTTCACCAACACATTTCATGATGTTGACTAGAACTGTAGGCTCTACAAAAACGTTGTCTTCTCTCTCTTCCCAATGGGGCCTTTGGAAGCAACGTTCAGGCAGGCAGATACGTGAAGACTTGCGGATGTATAGTCTGTATCCGCCCCAAATATTTACTGAAGCTAAGAGAAGAAAACGCAGACGTTCCTTATTTTCCTCTCTCCCAAACGTGCGATTGTTTAGAACTCAAGTGCAACATCTGGAAGTCAGATACACAGAGAGCGATTTATGGAGTGTGAAAGATTTGAAATATTCAGCGTCCTTCAGTGGGAACTCAAGTTTGCGGGGCTGCATACTCCCCCAGGCCTCTCCCGGCACAAAGCGGGCAATTCTGAGATCTCTCCTCCTTCCCTGAATTAAACCCTTTGTGCCCGGTCCCGTAAACAATGCCCTTTTTAAAGGGAAGCCCCCTCCCTGCCGGCCCAGGTCCCCGGCGTGGGCAGCCAATGGGCGGCGCAGAGCCGCTTCCCAGGCCGAGCAGCGAGGCGCTAATTCGATGCACACATGGATGCCTCGCGCGCTCTGCACATTCATCACCAGCATCTTGCATTAGTCATCTGACGGACTGCCAAGTGTTTCATTTTCTTTCCATGTGACTTTATTATTACCACCTCTCCCCTCCCATCCAAAAAAGCCTCCCAGGAAGGGCGGGGGCAGGGGAGAGGAGCCCGGCGGCAGCCCGGCTCTGCCCCTGCCCGCCGTGCGAGCTGCGGCCCCCTTGCGGCCGCGGACATGTGCGCGCCGCGGTGACAGCGGCGGGCGCTCCCCGGGCCCGGGCGGCGGCGGCGGCGCAGGGCGGCCGCGCGCACCGCCAGCCGCGCGGCGGAGCAGCCCGATGGTGCCCCCGCTTTGTCTCAGTTCATCTCATTGCTCCGTCTCACTAGGCACTTTCCCCTGCACCTCTTCCCCCCGCTTCCGCCTGCACACCCACCCCCGCCCCCACTGTCTTTTTCTTCCTGTCCCTGCCTCGCAGCGCCTAACTCTGGCTCCCGGTTCCGTTTTTGACAGTAACGGCACAGCCAGCAAGATGAACGGGGCTTTGGATCACTCGGACCAGCCAGACCCAGATGCCATTAAGATGTTCGTCGGGCAGATCCCCCGGTCCTGGTCGGAAAAGGAGCTGAAAGAACTTTTTGAGCCTTACGGAGCCGTCTACCAGATCAACGTCCTCCGGGACCGGAGTCAGAACCCTCCCCAGAGTAAAGGTACGCGGCGCGCGGGGTCGCGGGGCGGCCGGGTGGGCGGCGCTGGGCCGGGCGGGGCGCTGCGGGCCGCCGAGTGGGGGCGCCTGCGGCTCCTCCCCGCCCCCCGCCGCGCGGACAGGTCGGGCGCCGGGAGGGGGAGGGCCGGGCGGGCGCGGCGAGCCGCTGTCCAGGCGCGTGATCGCTCCCGCGAGGTCACTTTCTAGGCAGCACAGGCTCCCGTTGAGCGGGCGGCTGCTTCGAGGAAGGCTTTTTCTCAGCCCTGCCTCCTGGCATCTGACTCCTTCTACCCCTGGCTGCCCAGGATCGCCCGAGTAATTGCAATTGCATTTCACTTTTCTGTAACCTGGGCAGACCTTGAGATGCCTGACCATTCCCCGGCCAGCCAGGGGGATGCTGTGGGCATGGAAGGAAGGAAGGGCTGTGGAGGAGGGACGCCGGTTCCTGGGAGCTAGGTGGGGTCCGTGCAGGGAAGCTGCCTTTTGGAGCCCAGAGCAGCACCCTAGCGGCCTGAGATAGTTAGCGCACCTTCACGAACGCGGGAGGTTTCCGCCCCTGTCAGGAGTGAGAACTGAGAGTGCACTCGGGGTGGTTGCTGCGTCCATTTTAGGGTGACAGGGGCAGGGAGGGGTGAGGTGCAAGGTCATTGAAGCAGAGGCTGGAAACCTTTGTACCTTCAGTCTTGGAGTCCTACTCAGTAAGCTGTGCAGACTGAATTTAAAATCCCCCCTCCCCTGCTACCCCTTGGTTCCTGTCACTGTTCTGACCTCCTCACCTTAGTGATTTTGCTCCTTGCCTGTTCTTGATCTCCGTCTCTGCTCAGGGCTCCTCTGTCTCTCTTGAGTCTCAGTTTCTTTTTCTCTGTGCTCTGGTGTTTCTGTCTGGCATATTTTATTTCTATGCAGCTTCTCAAAACAGTTCCTGAATGCATTGTTTGGCTTGTTTATATACTTCAGTTGGGCACACTTACTTTTCCCTGAGCCTTTTTCTTACTGGCAAGGTGAAAATAAATGACTAAGAGGCATCATTAAGGCTCTGATGTTCTGTAACTCTTGAGAAATGTTGGGCCATCTCTTGTTCCCTATAGTTGCTGAGGTCTCACTTGGAGCCTTTTAAGGAGTTTAAAGCCCCTAACCAATAGCCATTGTATAAAGGTACCGTTAGATAATGTTCATGACCAAGGTTATTTAATAAAGGAACATAAAATTTTGTCACCACAACTTGATTGTCCCATAATTTGAGAAGTAGAAAATCTGATCTCTAAAAGTTAGTGGAATTGAAAACTTTACAAGTTAGGACACTATTGAGAGCCTTCATTGAACATGTTCTGCTGCTGTTGACTCATCAGTGAAGAAGACTAGAGTTTGTTGAAGTACTTAACTTTCACAGTATCCTGTTGAGGAAAGGTAGTATAACTCTGGGACGAGAGTTATAACAAATCACCCAATCAGTCTTTTCCCGTCACCTCCAGCAGCATGCACAAAAAACCAGGCCAGAGCCAGGAAGCTCATGTAGACCAATAGCCACAATTCGTCCTTGTAGCAAAATGAGACTCTGAATTTTTGTCTATCAACATTTCTCAAAATGACCTCTGACAAAATGGTTAGCTGTCATTTATTGTTACAATGTCTGGTTACGTGCATTTTAGGTTAGGAATACACGCCTTACCTTGGCCAGAAAGACCTTTTCCTGGTCAAAAAAAGTATTTGTGCATGGCCTACTTTTTCTGCCATCTTCTTTCTAGCCCAGATATTCCTCGGGACTATACATTTTAACTTCTATTCACTAGGTCTTATTAACTAATTTGATGGAAATAATTTGTAGAAGCCCGGGGTCTTGATGGAGCAGGGAAGCCTGATGAGGGAACTGATTTTTCTCGAGCACATGCCGTGTATCAGGCTGTATGTTAGAAGCTTTACGTATGATCTCATTTACTCTTTACCAAAATCTAGAAGGTAGGTGCTGTTAGTCACATTGTACGGATGTGGAAACTGAGGCTCTGAGAAAGTAAAGAAATGTGGTCTGATTTACCCAGCTCGTTAGTGACAGTGTAGTGATCTGCATACTACCCATCTCTTTTCCTGGAGGGGGGAACATTTTCTCTCTCCTTGAGATGAGACCCCAGACCTTCCCTGGACTCATGTATTTCAGAGCTTGGGTCAGAAGTCATCTCCTTTGCCTAAATGTTCCCCAAGTGAAAAGAAGGAGTTTTGCCTTTTAAGAGTGAGCTGATTCAGTTTCTTTGTGTTTAGTTTTTATACTCATGGGTTTGGATTATCTATCACTCCGACGTGTGGTATCATGGGATCAGAGTTGCAGATGAAATCATTCAAATCTTACCTTTGGAAATACAGGTCAATTCCCATTACTGTGAACTCCAAGTCTCACATCAAATACTGCTTGAAGTACATGGGCTGTCAGCCAAAGCTTGAAAGGGTTTTTGTTATACAGACATCTCTGTTGTAGAGGTATTTGTTGTGATGGGATTTGAGCTGTATAATGACACTCCTCTCTGAGGATTATGGCCTTTAGCTGCTCACCTAGATAGACAACAGCCCCCAGTTTCTTGACCTTGATACCTGTGTGCATCATATATTATCTGCCTGTTCATATGTAAAATAGGAACCCAAATTTACATCAATTCGGGCTGTGTCAGCAGAGTACAATTATCATGTTTTCACAGGGCTGATGTCAGAGCCTCAGAAACAAGAATTATTGGAGGCTCTCTCTAAATGTGGTTTAAATTATCTAAGTAAGTCTTTCGGAGTGGCCTTGATTCACTGCCTTTTCAACAGTGATGGTTCTGAGGGAAGAGGCGAAGTCAAGCTATTACCTAATCCAGGAGAATTAGATTTTTCTTTCATTTTGCATTTTATATTCTGTTTAGTCTTGAGGGACGTAAACTTTGTTCCCTTTTTGAAATCATCCTTTGAGAATTAGAACCTGAGCTCTCTGTTTCTTCTCCCTGTAGATAAATGTATTGACCGGGCAGGCTCAGCACGCTGGGGGATCTGGCTCAGTAAACTCCCTCACCTCCTAGGACTCGGGGAGAAGGATGTTGTGTCAGGCCATCTGTTGAGTCTGTGATGGTGAGAAATGCCACAGAGTAGTTGAGAACGTTGCTGTTAAAGTCAGACAAGCCTAAATTCCGTTTCTGGCTCTCCCACTTCCTACATACTGGCCTTGGCATGTTACTTAATCACACCTGAAAGTGGGGACAGTCTTCATGGGGTTGCTGGGGTGATGACGTTACATGCTTCCCACAGAGCTGCAGTGTGGGGGAGCTCGTGGTGACGGTCATGATCATTACAGTTGCCATCATCATCCCTGTCTCCAAGAACTTAAAATCTAAACAGGGACGATAAGGCAAGCTCACCAGTAATTCCAGAGGAACATGAGATAAGAGTAAAAAAGAAAGAGCTGGGCATTTGGAACTATGGACATTCAGAAAAGGAACAAATAACTTGCAGCTACAGGACATAGGCAAAAGATGGCATCTTTATCCGTTCTTGAAAACAGTAGGATTTTGGTAAGTTAAGATGATGTTGAACATTATACCTGGATGGACTGGCTTGACCTAGGCATTTAGGTAAGAAAATATAAGATGTGTTCTGGACACTGCCTTTTCCCAGAGTTCTGAGGAAAGGTGAAATCCGTGACACCTAGACTCTGAGGCTAGAGCCGGCTCTAAGAGGCCTTCACTCTCAGGCTAAGGGATTTGAAATTCCTCTGTCAGGCAGTCGAGGCTGCAGAAGAGGCCAGGAGGCTGGTGCGGTGTCGAGGTCTGGACACTGTCATGGCAGTGGCGAAGGAGGAACTGAGTGACACGAGGTCTGAGCTTAACTGGGGGAAATGGGAGAACAGTTAGCAATGTGAAGACCGAGGAGGAGGAGGAGGACTCCGCTCGGTATTGATGGAGTGGAGTCTGAGCTGCCACAAAAGGGTCAAGAAGAAAAGCCGTTAGGTTTGGTGACTGGAGGACTTGAGAGCATTTCAGAAGAAGGGACGAAGATGGAGGTCGGGCTGGGGAGAGGAGTTGCCTGTGTGGGTGGGGCTGACGTGTAGTTTGTTTTAGCAAATGGTTTAAGTTGTTTAGTAAAAGGAAATGGTGAGCCTGGAAGGTAAATAAGAATCAGGAGCCATGCAGAGACAGGGAGGAGCTGAAGAGTGCAGAGAGAAGGTAGAAAGGTACTTCATTTGAGACAGGAGGCCAGTGAGGAGGAAGTAACAACACAGAAAAGTCATTGTAACAGAGGCGCAGAGGCTCTACGCAGATGCCTTCCGTCTCCTGGGAAATGGTCAATTTCTGTGAAACCTGGGTGGAGCTGAAGACGTAAGGAAGAATGGGAAAGGTTTAAAATGGCTGCTTTGGAAAATTTGATAGGAGAAAGAATAGAAGAATTATGCAAGAGCAGGGAGAGGCTAGTTACGCTTAGATATAGCGGACTGGGGTGGGCCCCGACGGAACGTTTCTGGGGCCGAGCATCCGTGAGTGAGCAGAGGGACCCCAGAGGAGGAGGTGACCAAGGCGGGAAGGACAGCAAGTGTGTGACAGTGTTCTCTGCGAGCTCTAAAGGAGAGAGCCAGTAGCTGAAGGGTTGCTCTTGGTCTGGGAGGAGGAGGAGTTAAGGGTTGGAGACTGAGGCCCGATAGAAGAGGTGGCAGCTGTGGAGATTGCGTGCAAGTGAGACCAAACTTGGAACCTAGGAATAGCAGATACGTGTCTTACATCACCTCTCTTGCTGTTTTAGTAAATCAAAATTGCAGTCTGAAACCATAGCACCCTAAAAAAGCATATTCTATAATAAACGCTGTTTGTTAACAGTACTTAAACAGTCAGGTATTGTTTTCCTGGTTTAGCCTTTGAGAGTGGAAGGCAGAAACAGATCCTCAGTCCTAACCCAGTGCCTTGTTGAGCACATTTTACTGCCTGTCCTTTGGTGACTTCTCAGTCAGAGGAGAAACAGAAGTAGGAAGTGGCTCATGTTGACTGTCACTGCGCACCGAAGGACAGCACTTCCTTTTCTCTTGCAGTGTGTTGGAAGGCCGTAGTGAAACTGCCATGGGGCTGCAGCCCTGCAGGGCCTAGAGCCCAGAGCTTTCTGGGTGGAACAAAAATGACATCCTGGCTCCTTTGGGAAGAGTTATTACCTTTGACTTTCAGAAGAGCAGCTTTTGTGGTGGTTACGATGTCATTGCTGCTTCCTCCTATTGGCCAGACTGTAATTAGAGGGACACTGGGGCCTGGCCCCGCTGATCTTGCAATAAGACAGCAAGTCATTTCTTCCCATTTTCAAAGCTTTACTCCAGTCTTCACGATTTTACTGATAAAATCTACATCTGTCTTCATCTCTCCTCAGTTCAGTGCTGTGGAGAAATTTCTTGAGACTGAGATAAGATGGCCCGAGAATATACAGGAAGAGGTGAAAAGGGTACAGACCCAGAGCTTCACTTTCCTTGTTTTAGAATTCGGTGGAGGGACACTCTGAATCTAGAGCAGTGGTTCTCAACCTTCCTAATGCCGCGACCCTTTAATACAGTTCCTCATGTTGTGGTGACCCCCAACCATAAACTTATTTCTTTGCTACTTCATAACTGTAATTTTGCTTCTGTCAGGAATTGTAATGTGAATATCTTGGGTGCAGGATGTATTTTCATTGTTGCTAAGGGGTTGTGACCCACAGGTTGAGAACAGCTGATCTAGCAGATTCTCCTATGAGATGGTAGAGTAGGCCAGGAGTCAGGGTACTTGGCACATACTGCAAAAAACTGTTGGACAGGATGAGCCTCATTTTCTTCCTAGGGTCAAAATAGTACCTACCTGCCCAATAGAGGTGTAGTTTACATACTAAGCTAATGGACTGAGGGCTGCAAGGACAGTCCAAAGAGAGCCGATCTTACCATGCTGTTGTTTTCTTTTTTCAAATGTTAAAAGTTTGTAAGGAGTGGTAAAGCTCATTTGAAGGGTTCAGTCTTTCCTTCCTTCCTAAAAACCTGTCGGAAACTTTGCTTAAGTAATTGAAGTTGACTTGGAACCCATTTATTTAAGCAATGCCATCTTGAAATCAGTAATTGAGAAAGAATTCGAAAATGCAGGAAGATGAACTCAGGCTACAGTTTGATGCACACAAATAGGAGACAGGATTTCTGTCCTACATTTTTTGAAACCCAGGGTTCCTGCCCTAGATTTTCTGGGACAGCCCCAGTTTGGATAGCACCGCCTCGATGGCCCACAGGAAGGATGTCTCATCCTGAATTCATGTTACGTTAACAAAAATCACTGTTCCTTTCTGTGACATCTTTCCATTGTTGGCTGACTGAAGACCTACAAGACAGATAGAAAATGTAGTCAGAATTTTCACATTCGTGCAGGCAGGGATCCCTACCACATCCTTGTGAAGGTAGATTTTAGTTATGTCATAAGGGTCTATTAAAAGATGTTAACAATTCTTTTTTTTTTTATCGTTTTAAATATTTTAACTTACAGACTCCACCCATTAAGATAAGGGAAGGAAAATGTTAAATAAGCCTCTTTAGAGTTTCAGGATAAAGGAATCCCTTCAAATAGCCTTTGCTCTGGAACGGAGTTATCAGACTGTCCCTGTCCAGCACTGCACTGGGTTTCTGTTGCTTATATCAAAGGGCAGCGTCTTCCCTGGAAGATAATACCCAGCCTGGGCACATTTTGATACTTAACATCTCTGGAGGGAAGAGGAGGAGCAAAGGAAGGAGGGAGGCAGAGAAGACAGGCAGGGCGAGCCCATATCAAAGAAGAGAGGAAATTACTCAAGGCCGCTTTGAACGGTTTTGTTTTCTTCTTTTCTATCTGAGACATGAAAACTTCAGCCAGTCCCCAGCCATCTTATCCCCAGTAGCTTTACCTTTCTGGAATTAAAGTAGCGAAAGAATAAAGAAAACAGACTTTGGACGAAAGGAGAACAGACTTCTTTATGAGAAATTTGACATGAAAAGAAAACCCGGGGCTTCGTGGCTCTGTCTGTTTGAATCCCTCCAGCACAGGCAGCAGGTTGATCAGAAAAGTCTAGTCTAGCTGGTCTCACAATCTGCATTTGCTACTGAGAGTATTTATCGTTCCTCCCTGGAGGCCTCATTTGCTTTTTGATCCATACCCAAGGAGAACGAGATTTCTCCACACCAGCGATGCCTTACCACCAGTTACACAATGGTACCGCTCTGCTTCTTACTGTGGGGCCCTGTGAAATCAGGCCTTTGCAAATGGGCAGTCCAGTGTCCTCCATGGGGTGATGCTGTTGGTTACTTTGAAACCCATATGTGTTGCCCTTCCTCACTATAGGGTGGCCGTCCTCCTTTACCTCTGCTCTTCCTGCTTCACTCTTCACTTCTGATGAAATTAACCACAGTTGAGTTATACTTTAGAAGTGTTCAAAATGCTAGCATTAAAGAAATAAATAATATCTCAAACTTTTTATTCATTCTCATGCTTTATTTTTGTTTATTTGGTTTTTGTTTGTTTTTTTGAGACAGAGTCTCTATTACCTTGGGATTGAGTGCTATAGTGTCATAGCTCACAGCCACCTCAAACTCCTGGGCCCAAGACATTCTTCTGCCTCAGCTTTTCAAGTAGCTGGGACTCTAGGTGCCCGCCAGAATGCCCAACTAATTTTTTTCTATTTTTAGTAGAGACAGGGTCTCACTGCTGAGCTCAAGGGATTCACCCGCCTCCACCTTCCAGAGTGCTGGGATTGCAGGTGTGAGCCCCTGCGCCCAGCCTTCATGCTTTATTTTCCAACACTGGCTGGGCCAAGCCTTTCACAGCAACAACTCCCTTTGTTAGACATGGTCATTCCACTGTGCCACTGTGAGTAAATATACAGTAATCAGTATGATCTTCAAAACTATTGGAACCTAAGAAGGACTGAAAAGAAACAACTGGCCAGATGGGGGAAAGTGGAAACTAAGCTAAGATATTATGAGCAACAGATTGGCATAGATTTTTATGTTGTGGGAAGAGAAGTGAGATGACAGTATATTTGAGACAGTTGGTCGAGAGAATTGAAAATGTTCTGTCCCACGCTGTGAAATTCAGTGGGAAATCAATTAGACATTCGGTTATCTCAGCGATATATGACATAGCACTAGAGTGAAGTCGGACCAATGGATACATAAAGAATCAGGGTCTTCAAATCCGTGAAGAAGTTTCCATATCTGCTTTGATGAGTCTGTGTTACAAAGACAGGAACAGAAAAAAAAAAAAACACACGGATTACGGCCCAGGTGGAAAGACGTGGGTGTGGCAAGCAGAGAAGCAAGTTGTGCTCTACGTGGAAAAGGGGGGAAGTTAGCCGAGCAGGGGAGTGTCGTGATGCGACAGTAATGGGTCGAGAGTGTGCGGTTGAAACCCTGCAGGAACTGGTGTTTAGGATCAGTATTTTTCACTCTCTATGCAAATGACAAAAGATGCTCCTAATCCAGTATCTACATTCTGGTATTAATTCAAATCGGAGAAAGCCATAAAATATACTTCAGATAATGATTGGTTTGAGGCATAAAGGAATATACTATCTCTGTTTCCATTAAGAGATGAAAAATTAGAATTAGAAGAACTAAAGGATTAAAAGAGAATGTTCTCTTCCCCCATTCTTTAACTGACCCAGAGTCTGCTCCTTATCAGCTACTTTAGGGTATGTTAGGCCTTAAGTTTACACAGGGCAAGTTCTGCAGCCCACACTGCACGTGAGAAGAGACCTGTTCCCATATCACAGTGTTCAGGGTTGTCCACACCAGCTCAGTTCATGAGCTGCTGCTGTTCTGTTGCCTCCTCGTTAGTTTTAGATAAAAATATAAAGTACATCTCACGCTACTGTAATTTAATGGAAACAGCATCCTAGATGCGTAAAGAGATGTGAAAACATCAGGGGGTGAGGAGCACCAACAAGGTCTTGACGGTGCTGACCGTCCCAGATGCCGACCAGGCCCAGCCATGGCACCAGACCCCAAGTGTTAAGGAGCAGGGAACTCACCACTTGTGACAAAGAGCTTTTCAACTCCTATCTAGGCCACCGTGCCTGGTATTGGGAAACGTTATTGAAGTCTATCAAGGAGATGGAGGAGTTCCAAAGGAGCGCAGCGTGATCACAGAGGTCTGGGAAGGTGAACCCCTATGGAAGGGTCTAGGAGGTTAACTTAAAAGGCCTGAGGGCATTGAGTCACGAGAATGAAAAGGGAAAAAGGCTGTAGCAAGACATTAAAAGGAGGGATTGTGTTCTCAAAAAAAAAAAGAAAAGAAAAGATATGATTGAAGTTTTGAAGATGCTAAAGTGCAGAGTGAAGCTATATATAGATAAGCTCTTTCAATTAATGCTAAACCCTGGGATTCTGCTGCTTATATTTAAAGTGCTGGAACAGCAGGCAACATGTAGAGTTTGAGTCAAACTTTTACACAGCAGAAGTGGTGAACTTAGAGCACATTTATGAAAGTTAAGGCGATGATGGTGGCGGCGAACTTAGCAGTCCCCAGAATTGGGCCTGCGTCCAGCTGCCGCGTAGGCTTAATACATAGCTCTTTTGTGACAGTGATTTGAAGCTTAGGGTAACCTTGAAAGCCTTGGATCTCACTTAATGTTAAATTTAATGCGGACTAGAAAAAGATGAAAGATGTGGCCCAGTGGCCTAACAAAGTGTTTACCAGAGTACCAGCTGCATGGCGGTCGACATTTATCAGTGCCGCTGTGTGCCAGGCATCATACTTCGGGCTGAGAACGTAAAGATGAGCAGGCCATGTTCTCTGTGCCAAATGGAGAGAGAGAATTGCAGGTATTAAAGATAGAACTGCCATAGTTCTTTCAAAGTGCAGAGACAGCTTTGGGGCAGCAGTGCCTGGTGTGTGTGTGTGTTTGCGTGTTCTCTTTTTTGGAGAATATACTCAAGAGAGCATGAGCGTCCTTAACTGTTTTTTTGTTTTTGTTTTTGTTTTCATTTTTTGAGAGTCTCACTCTGTCACTCAGGTTAGAGTGCTGTGGCATCATAGCTCACAGCAACCTCAAAGACCTGGCTCAAGCAATCCTTCTGCCTCAGCCTCCTGAGTAGCTGGGATTATAGGCACCTGCCACAACACCTGGCTGATTTTTTTATTTTTACTAGACAGGGTCTTGCTCTTGCCTAGATTGGCCTTGAACTCCCGCACTCAAGGGATCTTCCCACCTTGGCTTCCAAAGTATGCTTGGATCACAGGTGTGAGCCACTGCTCCCAGCCAACAGTCCTATACTGTTAATAAAGATGAGATGAATGACAGTGTCGGGGAACCAAGGTCATGTGACAGTAGATGCCTGATGTTTTTCCTTTCAGCAAAATGCCCATATCACCTCTTTCTCCATTTTTAGTTTTCTTTCTTTCTTCCCTTTCCTATAGGAAGTTTAGGACAAGAAGAGACTAAAGTTTTACTAATGAGCCTTTCTGAGGGTTCTCCACTAAATGCAAGGACTTTGCGTCCCTCCCGTTGGCATAACTAAGGCAGCCCTAACATATCCGGCTGGCTCTGGATACACTTTCAACATAATGCTGTCTGGTGCAGGGTCCTGAGGAGGAACTGCCAGCCCTGCATGATGGATCTACGTCTGCTTGACACCAAAGAGTGACTTGCAGCCTTAACCATCACGGGACAGTGTTTGTAGGACTTACATGTGTGTATTTTAAACTCTGTGATTATCTGGAGTTAGTTTATTTCTTTGAATACTGTTTTTTTTCACATGGGTGTGATACAGTGTACATGGTTAGACGTCTGAGGAATAAATGATTTATAAAATACTGAGTGTAAATTGCCTAGTGCAGTGCCTGGTGTATAGTGGGAACTGAACGAAGTGTAGTAAATAGTATGTACTAGATATAGTAGAAGAAAATAAAGACGAATGCTTTCAGGTTTTGATCTGCGTCTGCCACGCACACCCTTCTTTGTGTTTTGGGTTAGCGCTGATGTTGTAACTGAACTACCATCAACAAGATGCACCTTGTGAGTTATCTGTCAGTATTTATCCCAGTTCCTTCATTGTCTTTACACAGCCTCTTTGATCACCAACTGCGCTGGTGGTGAATTGTCATTAGAGCAGCTTTCGGCGACCAGCGGTGGAGAAGGCTTACTGACTCTCACGGCAGGGTACCTAAGCATCCTGAGCTAGACATCCCCATGAGGGTCGTTTCACCAGGGGGCTGGTTCCATCCCACCTCTGTAGCCTACCAGAATCACCACTAGTTTCAGAAGCCTGTGTAGGATAGCTCATTTTGGACAAAGTATTGTTAACATAATTATTAGAAGAAGCACAACTTCAAAAAGGTAACACATGTTAACGTTACCTTTCATATATACCCCTCTGTATAAAACATCCCTCTCTAAAAATGTATATTATTGCTTCGGCGCCCCTAGCTCAGTGGTTAGGGCACCGGCCACATGCACCAGGGCTCAGTGGGTTCAAACCCGGCCAGGGCCTGCTAAACAAAAATGACAACAACAACAACAACAAAAGAAGCTGGGTGTTGTGGTGGCCACCTGTAGTCCCAGCTACTTGGAAGGCTGAGGCAAGAGAATTGTTTAAGCCCAAGAGTTGGAGGTTGCCGTGAGCTGTGATGCCACGGCACTCTACCCAGGGCGACATAGACTCTGTCTCTAAAAAATAAAATAAATAAAATAAAAATAACTGAATAAATAATGTGGGTTCCTAAGACATCCCTTACATGAGAACTTACATTCTGTTGAGTAGAGAAATATTATAATAATTGGTGATGGTTCTGATGGGCTTTCTTAACATATAATGTAGGTAATGTGACATAATAAAATAAAAGTCCTCATTTTTTACTTTATGTTGCTTCTTAACTATTCTCCTTCAAGTCCAGTTAGCTTACGTGGGGGTGTCTGTTTCTTGTTGATTTGTGTTTGTATGTGTGGATGTTTTTAAAGGAATATTAGCTTATTAAAAAGAGGATGTGAGCCAAAATGTTTGCATGAATTAAGAAAAAAAATCAATGAAAAAACATTACTTAATTTGTACATTCCCCTGCTGGGTTGGAAATGTCCTTTTCCTTTGTACTTCCATTAGGCAGGGAGAAAACAGACCAGCTTGAATCTGCACTGGATGGAATGAAACACCTCAGTGGCAAACCGGGAAATGGGGCCGTAGTTTTTTTTAATCTTCTGTAAGGTATTCATGAGTTGTCCAAATCGATAATTATATTTTGTAGTAAAGGACCATTCTGCCAGGCTAATGGTCACTCAGGTTAGAGTGCCGTAGCATCATAGCTCACAGCAACCTCAAAGACCTGGCTCAAGCATTCCTCCTGCCTCAGCCTCCTGAGTAGCTGGGATTACAGGCTACTCAGCTGAAGTTCAGTGGGAAATCAGTTAGACATTCGGTTATCTCAGCGATATATGACAGAGCACTAGACTGAAATAATGACAGTAAAGTCACTCATTTGAGGCACTTAACCCAGGCAAGGTGTTTTCCCTGTCACACCCTAGGTGAAGCCAGTATGTCCTGGTGATGGTCTTAAAAAGTGGCTCCATAAGCAAGCTGTGTCCCAGAGAGGAAGGACATGGTGTCTGAGCAGGATAAACAAGACGGTTCGATGAAAGCGCTTTGAGGTCTTTAAGGGCGAGGCAGATCCGTACACCTGAAATGCTGCTGGCGGGGCTGCTTTGTGCCGGGCCGGCGCCACAGCTCCCGGCCTGGCCTGGCCTCGGTGCAGTTGGGCCAGCACCCTGGTTAGGAGAAAGAGGAAGTGCACTTCCTGTGCCCAGTGCTTGCTCCTCTCTGCCAACCGGGCTGCTGAGCGCGATGCTCTCTTTGTGTAGTGGACATCTGTCTAATGGGAACTGGACTGTGACCACCAGTTCATTTTACACGGGCCACCATGCAGCTGCCAGATGGTGCCCCATCTTAGCTATTTTGCAAGTCCAGCCTGGGTTTCTTTGAGCTCTCGAGGTGGGAAACGTGGGATCCTGCCACCAGGCCCATGTCTCTGCAAAGGAAATGCTTCCAAGAGCCAAAGGCTTTGCTCTAATCTCTGTGAAGAAAGAACAAGTCTTAAGGAAAGGTATGGAATAAATTAAAGGCATACTTTTTTTAATCGTATCTTTTAGGCTTTCCTCTCTACCTAATTGAGCTCTAATCTGTACTTTGGAGTACAGTTTTTAAGTGGGACATGTCAGGCTTTTATGCCACAGATTAAACTCCGAGGCAAATAAATTTGTGACAGCCTAAGAGGCAAAAAGAAGAGTGTTCGTCAAATGGCAGCGTCTGATTGTTTAACCCAGACTAATCGGTCCTTCAAGGGCCTGCCACATGCCTTCGAGAAGACGAGAATGCTCGGGAGATAAGGGAGGGCCCGTGGCTCTCTGTTCCCCTGCATTAGCTGAATTGCTGCCGGGAGTCGACACAAAACTATTGGTCGCTGCCCTAGCAACACAGAATGCTGTGTTGACACATACTGTGTCACATGCTTGCAATGAAAATGCGGTATTTTTAGAACACTTCAAAGTCAGGAAACCGTTAAACCAATATCGCATCCTCCCTGGCCCCTCTGGCCACTTCCTCCCCACCCCCAGGAAAATTGCCCCCATTTTATAGAAAAGGAACCTGAGACAAAGATTAAATGATATTTTGAGCAAAGCTGATCATCCCAGGAAAAATTGCTGATCTAGTCCTAAATCTAACACATCCCTCAGAGTAATTTTTAATGCTTCCACTTCTTTTACCTAAGCCACGTGTGTTCCATGTGACCTTAAATCTAATCCTTAATATTGTATATGGAGTTCAAAAGACAACCTAGTCTCCCATTTTCTTACCTGGAATTCATTCAAATAAAAATAGGCACATAATAGTGTACTGTAAAAAAAATCAAAGCGTCAGACACACTTTGAAAATCTTCTCTCAGAATTTATGACACTTATTGTCTTTCACGTAGCTTGTTTGTATTTGCTCGTTAGAAAACCACCTTTCCTATCTCTGAAATTTCTGTGCTCAGCTCAGGGCCTGACGTGGACTAGGCGTTCAAAATTAGCTGAAAAATGAGAGGGAAGTAGATGCTGCCTCTCTCTGACCCAACACCACCTAACCCATTTTTTATTTTATATTTATATATATATTTTTTTTTTAATTTATTTATTTTATTTATTTATTTATTATTATTATTTTTTTTTTTTTGCAGTTTTTGGCCAGGGCTGGGTTTGAACCCACCACCTCCGGCATTTGGGGCCGGTGCCGTACTCCTTTGAGCCACAGGTGCCACCCCCCCTCTTAACCCATTTTTACGAAGTTAGACTCTATGGTGCAAAGAGATGCTTTTGTTCATTCTTAGAACATGTTTTGAGAGCCTTATGTGCTAAGCAGTGATAGTGCCCTGGGGAGAGATTAAAAAGTGTGGGGCTAGGTGTGGGTGGCGATGGCTCACGCCCATAATCCCAGCACTTTGGGAGGCTGAGGCATGAGAATCATTTGATGCTAGGAGTTCAAAACCAGCCTGTAGCAAAACCTTGTCTCTACAAAGAAAAAAGAATGAGCTGAGCATGGTAGTGCCTACCTGTAGGTCCAGCTACTTGGGAGGCTGAGGCAGAACATTGGCTTGAGATTATAGTGAGCTGTGATCATGCCACTGCACTCCAGCCTGGGTGACAGACCAAGACACTGTGTCTTAAAAAAATAAAAGGAAGACAAAAAGAGTCTTTTGGGGGATGATATGGGTGGAGCACACGGGAAGGATATGTGTGTATGTGTTGTACGGAGAGGGGGACAGAGTCCGTGACATTCTTCCCTTTGTATTTATTTTCCTGAAAGCTGTTTGACCCAGTAAAGATTGAGAACAACTGCAGTGTATAAATAGAAGGAACATGAGAGATGTCCAATATATATAGGGTCTTGACAGGTGCATACTGAAAACCAAGCCTTCAAGCAGTAAAGCTTATGATGCGTTGTTAGCTCTTAAAATAGTTTCAAAACAACATGAAGTCTCTCTGCCCTCTCGCCCCCAAGTCATCTGCATCGGTAAGCATAGGTCTACATGATGGGGTGTCGTACATGAGTCTTTGCTTAATAGTCTGTTTGTGATCCTCGGTCACTTGTAGCCAAAGGGGAAAAAATAGATCAAGAAAGTGAAAGTTTTTTTGTTTTTTTGTTTTTTTTTTAATTAAATCATAGCTATGTACATTGGTATGATCATGGGGCATCATACACTAGTTTCACAGACCGGTTGACACGTTTATATCACACTGGTTAACATAGCCTTCCTGGCAATTTCACAGTCATTGTGTTGAGA